>JBBPUL010000083.1:0-42944 GCA_038094675.1 Spongispora temasekensis
CTACACACATCGGGAACTCACTGATTTTATTCTACCCTCATGGCGATCTCTCATCCTCACCAGTTGCAGGCAGCATTAAATACATCTACGAGATTGATGGTAAAATTTGCCTTGCAGTGCGACGACAACTTCCTTTGCCTGGTGATCTGCTTGATCCTTTCGCTGCATATCCGCATTTCCCTGCAAGAACATATTCATCAGTACTTTCGGATAGACTGGAGATTGTAGAAAAGGAGTGGATTTTCGCTCACTATGCACGCTGGACACTCTCTGACGACCGTGTTGTAGTGCTCTCACTATGTCGGGTGTGCCCAGTATGCTATTTTCTGTGAATTCATTCTCAATCTTTGGCATGCAGGACTAATCTATTCGTGTACACTTCAATGATGTGCATATCTGCTGATGAGTAACCGATGGCCAGAACGAAAACTGCGCAATCATGTTGGCGATGAGTGAGTGATCGCTACGTCATCGGGCGATAATCGGGCGATTGGAGTGGGCAATTGATTTCGGCGCGCTCTAAACACTGAGAATATTTTTCACATATGTACAGTAGAATATCTTCAAGTTTAGACTGTTTCCATTTCATGTGTCCAAATTTGACATTCTTTCTCTTGTCTGTGTGCTGTCCAAACTTGAAGAATGATTCGAGAACGCACGTGAAATTTAGATTTTAGATTTTCGCCCGCGTTTTCGCCCATACCATATTTCAAGAGTGGCTTCACATTTGGGCTTTGTGCTGACGTGTGCACAAACTTGAAGATGTTACAAACATAAAGACTATGAAATAAACTTCTTGTTTTCTTTGCTCCCAAACTGTAAGATAAATTTTACATTCGTGCTTCACATCTAGAACCACGTCTAGATCGATACTAAATGTGACAAACCCCGTTGTGACACTGTCAGCATGTCCAAAAGAACCACTAGTCTTAGTATACAAGTCTGTACCTCTGTACTAGTCTGTAACACTCTGTTCCTCTGTGTGAAAACCAGTGATTTACTGATGAAGTCCAACTAACCAAGCACAACAAATAATAATGGCAGTTTTATGCTTAGACATGACTGTACCAAATGTACATAGTATAGAGTAGTGTCTTTCATTCCACGCAAGAATTACATAATCCGGTGCAGATGCAGCCCAGATATAGCCAATTTAATCTCTGAGTTATTTAAAAAGGGAAATACCATATAACAAATGTGCATGGGAATTCTATGCTTAGTTAGTATGGCTGTACCAAATGTAGTGCAGAGTGCTGGCCTTCGTTCCGACCAAGAATTACATAATCCGGTGCAGATCCGGCCCAGATATAGCCAATTCAATCTCAAATAGTATTTAAAAAGAAAAATGCCATATAACAAATGTGTGTGGAAATATTATGCTTAGTAATGGCTGTACCAAATGTAGTACAGAGTATTGCCTTTCATTCCATTTAAGAATTACATAATCCGGCACAGATGCAGCCAGGATATAGCTGATTTCATCTCATATTATTTAAATAGAGAAATGCTTTATATAAAGGTGTGTGGGCATTATCTGCTTAGTAATGGCTATACCAAATGTAGTAATAGTGTTTATTCCATTGTAGAATTACATAATCTGGTGCAAATGCAGTTATAATATAACTAATTTAGTATTACTGCATGTTGTTTGTTAGTGAATTGTCACATAGATTATTTGTAATTGGATTAGTGTTTGGTTGTGTTTGGTTGTGCTTGGTCAGCAGTTGGTTAGTGTTTGGATTTGTTTGATTAGTATTTGGTTAGTCTACTTGATTATATTTGATTACTAGTGTCTGGTTAGTATGCTTGATTGTGTTTGGTTGTGTTTGTTTAGTCTACTTGGTTATATTTGGTTAGTATCTAATTAGTATGCTTGATTATATATATTTGGTTAGTGTTTAATTAGTATTTGATTAGTATGTTTGGTTATGTTTGGTTGTATTTGGTTATGGTATGCTGGACCATAAGTCTCTACTACTAGTAGCCTATACAAGTCTGTACCTCTGTGTGAAAACCAGTGATTTACTGATGGATTCAGTGGAACACTGGCAAGCAAGCATGATAGCATACTCACTCCATGTTGAGACACTAGGTCAAGAGTTGCACTTGAATCAGAGTCTAAGGTGAGTGAGATGACTTCATGCTGGTCTGACTTGAACTGGGTAGGGGGAACTTGAGCTACTACTTGACATGCAGCATAGCTGCTGATATGCATATTTTGGCACACTGATGCTCAAATCTGAGTCTGAGCTTGAGTCCAAGGTAAGAGAGATAACAAACTTACACTCCTCACTCTGGCCAATGCTTAACTCATTCACATCAGCAGCTGGCTCAAATTCCTGTTTTTGTTTGTCACCTGAGTCTATGTCAACAGGTGCCTGGACTAGAGACATGGCGTGTAATTTATATGATGTGGTGAGTTCAGGAGACTTGCTTTTTGAATGTAGAAGTTGATGCACCACACAGATCATGATTACATAGGTTTTGTCAATTTAAAGTAAGTTAGAAAATATCATTTGAAATTGTCTAATGCACCATGCTCAAGATGAGCTACCTATCCTGTTGCAATCCCTCACAGTCAGTTCAACTTTTTCTATGACTGGTTGATCTAGGTCAAAAACTCCTGGTTCAACCACTTTTAAATATTCAAGTACCCTATTTTGAGGTCTAGAAATCCATTGGTTTAGTCAAACCAGGGGTAAAAATGATGGGAATTGGGTTAAATTATTGATTTCCATGCAGATCAGAATTATATACCCACAGTCAGTTCAATTAAGTTAACTCTATATCTCAATATAAATGTAGATCATAGTATGTATGTATATATGTAGATGATAGGTAGCATGGATGTAGCATGGATGAAGCATGTACCATAGTATATATAGTGTGCCAATACATAGAGAACAAGCTACAGTAGTCTTATTCTTGTTAAATCCTCTCTGACAATGACAGTCTGTCTCCAGTCAAGTTTTGGTATGAGGTACTAGACACAAATTATAGGTCACCTCACCTTTATATATTCTATCAGTGATCTGTGGTATCTCAGCAACTGTACAACTTGATTACTGAGCTTTATCCATTGATGACATCTGCAGGGTTAGCAGAGCAAATCAAGCATGAGTTCTTACCACTTTTTAGCATCTTTATACTGAAGTCCTAATGTTAATGGTGACACTAGAGCTTCGTTTGCTAGAGTATAGCCATTAATACTGGGAGTATCTCAAGATGCTTAAAAAAGAAGGTGCAGCAATATCAGCAAAGCTTACCAAATTTGGAACTTTAATCATGCTCAAGGCCTTCTCTTCTCCAAATGATCCTAAAGGCTATGGCAACAAGACCATCTCATATGACATGATCACTAAGATCTTTCTAGACTTTAGTGGTCACACTCAGTAAGTAGAGTCAGAGCAGTACCTTTGCTCACTTTCTAGTAAGTACATTCTTGAGATTACCAGTATCATAATTAGCTTACCTGTTGTGTGTAGTCAGGTGTGGGTCAGTCAATAGTATATTCAAGTTGGTCAGCAAGGCAACTGTTATAGACAGCCATCACCAAAAGTCTCAAAAGCCTCAAGGTGGAATTCTTACAATACTAAATGAGAAAGGCAAGACTATTACCTAGGTGAGCATCTTTTTACAGCAAGTTATCACTAACTTGATTTTTTTGCAGCATTTCTGTCAGATGAAGGCTAATGCTGTTATAACTGAATTACTAAGTGGAATCAGACAGCGTTATGAAGTATTTGGACTTCCCATGCCATAAATAATAGTCATAGACAATTGCTGATAAGTCTGTCATGCCATTCTATCTGCATTTCTAGAGATCAATTGTGTGCTTGACATCTGGCACTTTATTGCAACATATATGTATACTATTTGAATTTTTTTCTATATGCTACTAGCATGTACTCCTTTCCTACTTCCTGGATCTATGGTCTCCAACACTACATGTCACCTTATCTTACTCTTTGTCTTTTGACTTCATGCTTCACTTATAATTATCTCAGTTAGTTCTTTCAAGCTTCCCTTCTACTGCTACCACAGTCCTCATACCACAGTACCTTCTCTTCTGATCTTCTCTGCTGCACATTTGCTTCTTATTTCTAATCTACAGTCTTCTCCTTACTTATCCATAACTACAGATTACTCATTCTTGCTTATATCTATACACTTCTCTTTCTTCTTTTGACTTTGAGGCTCATCACAACATAGTCTATGCACATTTATTGCATATATAAATAGTGCATAAATACTTTGATGTGACTCAGCTTGAGCTTACTTGAGATAGCAATCCATTGCATCTTTGCTCATGGATACTCAGCCATCATCCCTCATCATTGCTACATACTTGCCTAGGCAGATTAGTGATTTGTAGGTTAGTGTGCATTGTACTCATGACTTGTACAGTATTCTTGCTCCTCATTTTTGCCCTGCAGCTTTGGGTTGTGCATTAAGTCTATGACTGACACTACACATGCCTGTTATAACAAAAGGCTCAAGCTCTACAAAAGTGGTTACCACCCAATCTTGGGCTTCACCACCACTGCCTTTGACAAATATAGTTCATCCTTTAGGACCTGGACTGACTTCCTCACTGAGTTTAAAAAGAACTTTATCAGTCCCAATGTCACTGCCAATACTTCTTACCTGGCTGGCAACTTACTGCATCAACAAGTGGTGAGATGTATCATTTCAACACTCCCTCACTACCTACATTGCCAAGTTCAAGGTCCATGTTGCTCTTGCAGGAATTAAAGAGGAATCAGCTCTCTTCCAGTACATATTTCTCCACTGGCATACCCCTGTCCCTCTCTGCCAAGATTTATCTGATGGACAAGGTACTATCCACCCTCAACAAGTGGTATACCAACACCACACACCTCAATGACCAATGCAAACATGCAGATCTTATCACCAAACAATACTAAGAGAGGGCCCACCCCATTCTCAAAAAAGACTCCAATGTCATAGACATAAATGCCATCCATATCTCTTGGCTTACTAATGAGGAATGACAACACTGCATCAAGCAAGGAATCTACACTCAGGTAACCTGAACACTTCTCCCACAACTGTCTAACCTTTAAGGATCTCCCTTATCACCCACCTAAGAAAAAGAAGATTATCAAAGTTAAGGAAGAGATACCTGGTTAATAGACAGAGAAGATAATGAAGAACATCATGTCAGAGCCTTGAGAATGAAGGGTTTTTGAAAGGAAGGACAGATTTAATGCAAGTACCTCCCCAAAACAATGTTTCTTGTGTACCTGTACTAGTATCCACATCAAATAGAGCTTGTGGTACCCTCACACACCCTCAAGGTCATTGATGTACCAGCTCTCATTAACTTGGGAGTAGAAATCTCTTGCCTAGACTAGCTCTTTGCTCTAAAACACTAACTTCTGCACACTTGCCTCAAACAACCCATCCATGTTTGAAACAATAAGCAGTCTGCCAACTCCAATGGTGACATTTTGTTTTCCACTGAGATCTTTGTCTTTATAGAAGAAGGAGTAACTTATTAAAAAAAATTACCTTATAAACTGTGGGAAAGATAATATTATTCTTGGCCTCCTCTGGCTTGGCCTTGCTAACCTGATAATCAACTGGGAAAAACAAACTCTCACTGTCTCTAAAAGCCTTGCCCAATCTGTAGACCTATACCATGTTAATGTCACTGACCTCAAATGACATGACTCTCACTCCAGAAAACATTCCATATCTTGGCATAATAGAAAGGCAATCAAACATGTCAATGTTACACCAGAAAATGACTGCCACCTCCATGTGTACCTAGACATCCAATCAGAAAAGAAATAGCACCACCATACCTTAGTTATTATTCCATTAACCATGTCACTCAAGAAGAACCCTATATCCTATCTTCTGCCATTATTGCCTGCTATTCAAAAGCTACTAAGCTAGCTGAGAAAGCAGTTTTACAGACCCAGGATGTTACATTACCTCTGGAATACTCTGACTTTATTAAAGTCTTTGAAAAAAAGGATTAGAAGTCCCTTCCCCATTTAGGCCCTATGATCATGAGATCAACCATGATTCTTTCATCCTCAAGATCAGAAAGGTCTACCCCCTGTCTCCTGAATAACAGAAGGCAACTGAAGCCTTCCTCATGAAAAATCTGTGCTCTAGAAAAATTCATCTATCTAAATCCCTCTAGGCTTCTCTCTTCTGTTTTGTAAAAAAAAATGGAAAATTATGTATGCCCCTGCCAGGACTACTGCTACCTCAATGAACATACCATTCACAATGCCTATCCCCTCTGCCTCATATCTGACCTCATTGACGAACTCAATAGAGCCAGGTGTTATAATCAGCCCCTTTTCTTTTCTTTTCTTTTCATTATCACCACTGACTATATGTTGTATTACTAAGATGGCTATGCTGTCCCTCTTATCTCGCATTTCATGTATTCTTAGAACCACTGCCTTTCTGACTCATTCCACAGCAGTGCCTTGCTTCTTCCACATTTCACTTCTTTCTTTGGTTCCACAGCCTCATACACAGCATGGTCCATGCACCAAACTAGTACATATAAATTGCATATAGATACTCGATGTACTCTAGCTTGAGCCTACTTGAGAATAGCAATCTTTTGTGCTTGACCCTCTTGCCTACCTTTAGTCCCTTTGCTCTTCTGCTTGACCACTTGGCCCTGTAGTGTCTTTGCTCAGGGATACTCTGTCTTCATTGTCAGTACATACTCACATGGGTGGATTACATGACCAGTCTCTGTGCATCATGCCCAGGACTTATCTCTCATCCCTCATCTTTGTCCTTTGGAGCATTAGGTTGTGCATCGAGTCTATGACTGATGCTACCTGCACCTGTCATAACAAAAGGCTCAAGCTCTTTGAATGTGGTAGTGGAAGTCATGCCATTTTAGATCAGTGATGTGGGAATGGTAGAGGTCCCTGAACTGGTCTAGAATCTCAGGAATAGTGATGGTTTGCTTTTTTCCAGTTAATTGTGGTGTTGATGAGGCAAAGCCAGGGGAGACCAAGGATACTTTCTGCAGTTCATAAGGTAGAAGAGGACCTTTTGGGTAACCCCTTCTCCAATAGAAACATAAAATTCAGTGGAGAATAAAATATCTCCATTCAAGTTTGTAGATTGATCCACATTGTGGATGTGAATTGGCTGATCCAGGCAGATGCAAGGGAGTTTGTGTTTCTGGGTGAAAGCCCAGTCAAGGCATGAGATCTCTGCTCCTGAGTCAATGAGGGCAGGGGAGTTGATGACTTTCATGGTGTGTAAGGGTACCATGAGCTAGATTGGGACATGCATAGCTCTATTTGAAGTGGATACTAGTACAGGTGCATAGAAGACAAAACATTAGGGAGGTACTTGTGTTGATAAAGTCCTCCCTTTCAAAAATCCTTAACCTCCACAGCTTCTATGTAGATATCTTCATCTTCATCATCAGCATCCATTAGGCTAGGCATTTCTTCTTTGGTTTTTGTGACTTTTCAGTTGACCTTAGGGTGTGGGGGAAGATTCTTGAAGGTGGGGCACTTGTTGGAGAAGTGGCCCAGTCTACAACAGTGAAGGCAAAGTCCTTGTTTGAAGCAGCATTCCCACTCTTCAGGGGTAAGTTTTGGAATGTGAATGGCATCAACATCTATGGCATTGGGGTTTTTGTCATGAGTGGTCTGAATAGGGTGAGGGACAAAGGTGGGGGCTGAGATGGACTTGTGTTGGCAAGTGACAAGTTTAGCATGTTTGTGCTGGTCATTGAGATGAGAGGCATTCTTGATCCAATTATTGATGGTCAAGGAATACATCTTTTCTAAGAGTGAGGGAGGGATCCCTGTGGAGAAATAGTGGCAGATAGTGGCTGCCTTGGTGAGCCCTGTGAGGCTGACCTGGTTGCAGAACTCAGAGATGTACTGGCTGAGTGAAGGTTAGAAGGTTCTATTATGTCATTCATTAATGTGGTAAGTGGCTAACCAGGTCAGGGCATTGGCAGCAGTGTTAGAACTTTCAAAATGCACTTTGAACTTATTAATAAACTCATCTCAGGATCCTAAAGTCATGTTCGATCCTTGCATACTTTCTGCAGTGAATCTATCAGCCCAGGTAAGGGTGTTTCCATCATTCATGCCAAAAGATAGGGCAAACCCAATCTTTTTTTCATCAGTAGCATAGATGTCAACATTGATGGCCCATCAGCAAACTAACTCTGTCTGTCCAATTCTAGACAGCTCTGAACAGAGCTGGACAAAGCTAGACAGACAAAGTTAGTTTGCTGATGGGTGAGGTATCATTGTGTGGAATGAAGCTAAGGCATAGCATCATGTTGCTTTCCAGAGAAATAATGCAACATAACCTAAATTCGAGTAAGAGTAGAGACCATGTTTAGTAGTTGAGGAAGAAATAGAGAAGAGAGAGCACCAGTAGTGCTGTTGGACAGCTAGTGATGGTGTTGCCTTGCACTCAGAGGTTGCAAGCTGGTGTTGACTGTCCAGCTGTGTCAACAAGGATGAAGGGGTGTACGGAAAAGGAAGCTCCCCAATAACTTATAAACACTCATGATATAGGACTGGGGAGCAATTACCACAAGTACACTACTTTATATACTACTGACTATCATGCATGGACTAAGTACAGAAGGGCTACCCTAAAGCTACTTAGTAATGATGGCCAAAACAAGAGGGAAGGACATCATCATCTGCAGGCAATCTGATGCCTCTGACTCTATTGACATGCTGGAAATCCACCTCCTGGTCAATGACCTGCCTCAGGACCTTCCTCTCTTCTCCTACAGGTCAGGTCTATCCTGGCTGTTCCTCACCAAGGACTGTTTTCTCAATCATTACAATGCTATTTGGTCCAAAACAGGCCTCTCCTCCTTCACTGGCCACTCTGCATCAGTGGCACTACAGAACTACTCCTGGGTGATAACCCTGGGTCACTGGTTGTTGAATGCCTTTCTTCAGTACTAGCACTCAATTGAATGCATTGCCCCTCAACATGTGGAACACCTTCCTCTCCCTCACCCCTAATCTCATGGGTGGGCTGATTAGGGAGTGCTGCCTTCTCTCCCAGGCCAGGGTGCTGCACACCACACTCACATCCCATAGCTGCACCTTCATCTGGGCTGGTCTGTGCTTTCACATGGCCTCCCCAGCACCCTGATCAGTCTACTCATGTATAATGGTTGTATGCCCATGTCATCCACTTGTGACAGGATTGAACACCCCATCCACAGGAGACTCTTCCATCCTCCAAGCATCAGCAAAACAGTCAGTTGTGCATACATATATGTACAGATATGAACAACCTTGGACAGATAGCCGGATTTCACAGAGAGGTCCCCTATAATGCAGGTCTGTACAAATATCTGACAGATTACTCACAGATGGTAGATCTTTAGACAGAACTTTATAGAACTAACTAAAATGCATAGGTTTAAACAACTAGCATAATCCTATACAAGTCTGTATAGATTTTATAGCTTTCATACAGCTAGACAGACTCATTTATAGGTATGCACAGGTATTGACAGATTATGCACAGATATGGACAGATATGGACAGAGGTCTACAGGTATACACAAATATAGACAGACTCAGACAAGTACCCTTGGCCACACTACCAGACTGCATAAGAAGTCCAACCATAGAAATTCAACAAGTATGATGAAGCATTAATGTTCTCTATTAAGGAATAGCAATCAACATAAACATAATGAAAAGAAAAGTATCAATCTAGTGGACAAATGCAACAGTCTGAACCATCATCTGTCTGATCATATTTGTATGTATACCTAAAACACAATCATAATGTCAATATGATGATAATGGAAATCTTAAATCACTTACCATTCATCCTGTACCCATTTATGTCACATAGCTTCAAGTTTTGGACCATGGTAGTAAGAGTCAGCCAATACCTTTTCCATCTCTTTCAACATGCTGAAGTAGTCTTTTCTGTTCTTTTCAATAGGAACCTTATGGTTATCCACAACACTGTATGTCAAATACAAGTCTAGAAACCCTTTCATCTATAAAGTAAAGGTAAATAGTGAACAAAATATCCAGACAAAGAGACAGCGTCCTTGAAATCAACATGGTTTCGAAAGCTCTTAGATCCCTTATGGTAGAAACATTGCAGACAAGCTAGTCGCAATGCATTGTGAGCAAAATTTGATGTTTGTCCCCAGATATTTTTCATGAGAAATATTTTTGAAATAAAATAACAAATGAAACCAAATGCATTGGTGTCTTTTTTGCCTTGCAGGAATCTGAACTTCTTTGAAAACTTTTGTGCTCTCATCATGACTGATGAGCAACATTCCTCCATTGTCTTTGCATTTTCAGATGTGACAAGCTTGTATTGTGTCTTGACAATAGCAGCTATATCAGTTCATAGTTCACTTCAAAAGGTATAAATGTCATTTCAAATCTTATAGAGAGGATGAGTACTCCCAAACGAGTTGATCTTATAAGTAGCATTTACCAGTTCAGCCATTTCATGCTTGTATTGATGAAAATAGTCTAATGAAAGGTGATTAGTTACAACTAAAAAGTGTATATATACCTACCTTTCTCTAGTTTCCATCCTTGGTCAGGGAAGAAAGCCAATGCTTGAGTAACAGCATCTAAGCAGATTCCATTCACCAAATTTTTCTTTAATGGATAGGGATTACTTAGAATCTGATGGAGATGGAAGGCCAGTTTGGCTTCTCCCAGCATGGATTTCCATTGATGAGGGTAGAAACTAAGAAGAGTGAAATCATCCAAATTCTCCTTTACTGTTCTAGTCCTCTTTCTTAGAACAACACCTTCTCTATCCTGGATATTGGATTCTTCAGCATCAAAAGAATCTTGAGATGTGGGTCGTGTAATTGCCTAAGAAGATTAACCAAAAGATAATAATTGAGAGCCAGAGTGAGCTCAACTCACAATAATATTTCTAATTTAACACTTGTCATAAATGAGAATTAACAGTATTTAAGAAATGGTTGGGATGAAGGAACAGATGCACAGTTCTTGGCATGGTATCTTCCAAGGACATCATGGGCAACACCCAGCTAGAACATGCCAGGTCAGCTCCTCTTTGACAAACAGGCAGTTTAATACTTCTTCTGTCAATGGAGCCTTTCTACTCCCACTTCCTTATGGAAGATCTCAATGAGAATGCAGTTCTTGCTCCTTCAAATAGAGTATCAAGTAAGCCCAGGTCCATTGATAATAAAGCAACCTATGGTTTCAACCCTTGAAGCATGTTCTCTATGCCATCTGTGATCAGGAGGGTCCCTCTAGTAGAGCTTATCTAGTGAGCCTATGTCAATTTGATAATAAAGCAACCTACAGTTTCTATCCTTGGATCATGTTCTCTATGTCATCATTGATCAGGAGGGTCTGTCTGATAGAGTGTATCTAGTGAGCTTATGTCAATCAATGATAAAGCAACCTACATTTTCAATCCTTGGAGCATGATCTCTATGTCATTGGTGATTAGGAGGGTCTGTCTGATAGAGTGTATCTAGTGAGCCTATGTTAATAATAAAATAACCTACATCTTCAATCCTTGGAGCATGCTCACTATGTCATCAGTGATCAGGGGGTCTGTCTTATAGAGCATATCTAGTGAGCCTATGTCAATCAACAATAAAGCAACATACATCTTCAATCCTTGGAGCATGCTCTCTATGTTGTCGGCAATCAGGAGGGTCCCTCTGATAGAGCTTATCTAGTAAGCCTACATCAATTGATAATAAAGCAACCTATGTTTTCAATCCTTGGAGCATGTTCTCTATGTCATTGGTGATCAGAAGGGTCTGTCTGATAGAGCATATCTAGTGAGCCTATTGTTATGATCGGCCTCTTTTCTTTCTCTATTCTTATTTCTCTTTTGCCTTGTATTACTTAAAATGCACACAGCCCTTCAATTAGTCAGGGTTATGGCTGTGCGTTTCCCTTATCTCTCATCGCTGACTCAGACATTCCATGATGTTCCATGTAGTTCTATCACACACAGCTTTCTGACTCATTTCATGCTATGCATGACTCATCTCTCTTATCTCTAGTTACTCCTTTTTTAGATTCCTCTCTTATTGAGCTGTAGCACTGCTTGGTCTGTGTGCAAGACTCTTACATATAAATAGGGCTTAGCACAAGCAGTGTATCCTTAGCTTGAGCCTACTCAAGATAGCAATCTATTGTGTCTTTGATTCTCTTGCTCCCTCCTCACTCTCCCTACAAACCACTTGGCCTCACAGCATCTTCACTTGAGGATACTCAGTCTTTGTCTTTGATGTTGCTACATACTTGCCTAAGTGGAGTAGTGACTAGTCGCTGTGCATTGTGGTCAAACTATCCCTTAGCCAATACATCTCCGAATTTCACAACCAGGTCAGCCTCGCAGGGCTCAATAAGGCAGCTACCATCTGCCACTATTTTTCCCCCATGTTTTACACTTCCCTTTTATCACCCTATCACGAAAACAGCATTCATGGCCTGAACTTCCTGGCTCCACCCCCAGAGCTAATAGAAGGTAAAGAAGAGTATGAAATTGAGAAAGTATTGTGCCACAGGGGAACAGCCCACTCCTGTATGTTCCTAATCTGATGGAAGGGATATGCAGCTGAGGAGGACTCCTGGGTTCTAGAACAGAACCTGAAAAATGCAAAGTCTGCCCTCCAGGAGTATAAGAACCTCCATCTGAAAGCCTTCCCCTCCTCAGAGCAATAGCTTTTGTTGTAATCTTATTCAAACTCACCTTCTTTTTCTGATCTCAATGGTGTGGCACACCGCATTACATAATATGACATCACAGGTCTAGACTGATCACATTATATGACATCATTAATGATGTCATGAGTCTGGACTCTCTTATCTCTTATCTACGATGTCAGTAGTCTAGACCACCTCATGTTAGACACATGTAGCTTAGTCATACCTCATGTATTTAATATGGTAGTATATATATAAAGTGGCCAAGAGTTGAGCTGAGCCCCAGCTTCAACCTCTTGTGTCTTTGTGACCTAAGTCACAGTCCCCCATCTTTAGCTTCTTCTTTCTTTGTGGTTAGTAGAGGCCAACAGTTATATCCTTGCTAGGTCACTTCATTAGGTCGAAGCTGCCCATACATTTGCCTCTGTTTCATGCCGGTTACATAAGCGCCCCGCTCGTCATCATTCCTTGTTGTCAGAAAGCCAATCCACAGGCATGAAGTGGACATTGTTCTATTGGGAACATGGTTGCACCATGATAGCTAGAAGAAAAACACTCCTACATAAAACATTTTGTTATATGGTCATCTGCTGTCATACTCATTCACTTTGGTAGCACCTAGACCTCATTCAAGAGGACACGGCTATCTGCAAGGAAATAAGGATCAAACCCTTGGTGCAAAGTGGGTCAGCACAGTGGTGCTACCTGTGCAAAGTAGCAGAATTGCGATATCTTCTGTGAGAGTCACAGCCTTAGAGAGCTAAATCTTCAGCCATAGCCAGGCAGTTCCCCAGTTCCCCTCCCCTCCTCCTCGACTCTCTGGTCCCGAGCTGGCATACAAGACTCATCTTCATGAGACAAAACCCTCATGGAGCCCTCTTCATGGTAGTGGCAAGATTCCTCACCATACATGAAGTAGCCCCAAAACCTGAGTGGGATTGGACTGGAAACACGAGTTTTCAGTTAGAAGCAGCAAATGTCCCCCCGCACCTTCTCTAACTTTTCTTTGATGCTCGTCATTCCACTCCACCCTCCTCCAACCCCTATGCCCCCACCGCTACTTTTGAAATAAATGAAAATGTCCAGATCAGGCCTGAGTCAGAAAATAAATGACCTTGCTGACCAATTTTGAGTCTACAACTCGACGTCACAACTCGACATCACAACCAAGGCCAAGAGAATGATCAGCGATCCTGGTCTCTGGGATGGCAACAAAAGCACATTCCATCTATGGTGGGCAAAGATCAAGCTCTACCTAAAGGTTAAAAATCTTGACAAGAGAGAAGAGACCTATGTGGTAGTAACCAACTTAGTAGGAGATGCCACTCCCTTGGCCATCACTGTGCTTCAGAAGTACAGAGAAGAAGACATCACTGATTGGCCCTCTGTCTCAGACATAGAGACATTAATCACGTCATACTTTGTAATAGGCACTCTTCACCATGAGGCCTACAAAAAACTACTTAATCTAAAACAAAGTGGTGACTTCACCATTTTTATGTGGGATTTCTTGGCATTGTTCTCCGATGCCAAATGTAGCAAGGAAGAAGCAGTGCACCTGCTAAAATGAGCAGTGCATATTATACAAAATCCACATTGAACATGAGTTGCATGGTTAAGCACTCAATGATGATGATTTTAATGGATTGGTTGAGGCACACACCACCATCAATCAAAAGTTTGATAGGATCGCCCTGGCCAGGCCTAACATCAGCCCTGCCACTCCCTGTGTCCCAAGTGCATGACCATTTGGTGCTCGACCTCTTCCTTGCCCCCCAATTGTGGGTCAAAGGTTTACTCCAACTAGTACTCAACCCAGTCAAGGTGCTCCAATGGAGATAGACTGCCAGACCCCCCACACCCCACAGACCCTGGACAATCAAACTTGTTTTGGTTGTCAGAAGAAAGGACACATTTGGGCAATGTATCCAATCAACCTTTCTCACCACTCCCACAACCACACCTTGTATGAGGTGAGAGAGGCCATCTCCTCTCTCCCTCCACAGGCCCCAGGTTATCCTGCTGCATCCTGGCACCCCCAACAGCAGCAATACTCAGCTCTGCCCCCACATCCACAAGTGCTGCAACCTGTGGCAACAGCCCACCATCAGGCATGGATGACAGAAGAAGCCGAGGCATACTGGCCAGATAGGCTCACAGTAGAAACACATGCCAAGGCAGGTTTTTAGCACTGACTTCAGATATGAGGGTGTCTGAGATCTCAGACAATTTTTCTTTTTCTAAATATGAAAACTCTTTAAATACAAAAAATAGTGTTTTGGACTATATACCACTTTTAGAAGTGTTTGATGCTTATTACGACGAACCAGAATGGGAAGAAGTGGAGCCTGTAATTAATTCAGTCGATTTGTCTTCATCTTTTAATTATGAAGTGTTTGACATGCGAGAACTTGCCAAAATGGCTTAGAACGAAAACTATGAGCCTGTCTCATTCCCATCACACGAACTGTCATCCCGATATGGTAGCCCATTGGATGAATATTCCGCCGCGAAGTCTCAATTGAGCTCGGCCCTGGAAGAAAAACATTGGGTACTTAATTTCGCTCAACTACAAAAAAATAATGTAAATTATGAAATCCCTCACCAAATCCGAATAATGCCATATAAGACACAGCACCTATGAGAAAATGCTCTAGAAGTGGAGTTAAAACTACAAAGAAATGACCAATCTTCAGTTTGGGTATCTGCTTTAGTCGACAGTGGTGCTACCCATTCTTTTATCGACCAAGGTTTCATAACCGCCAATGCCATAGCCTGCAAAGAGCTACCATGAGCCATAAAAGTCAGGAACGCTGACGGGTTGGCTAATATCGGATGCGGCATCACTCATATATGTCACATAAATGCTGAAATGAAGGATGGCAATCAAATAGCCTACTCATTCCCCCTGATCCTTTATGTATCAAATTTAGCCACAAATGTGGTTTTCTTAGGATACGAGTTTCTTCAACAGTATAATCCATCCATAGATTGGGTGAATCATACCATGACATTTAACCAGTATGATGCTGTGCATGTGAATAAGATATCTTTGGAAGAACAAAAAATAAAAATGGAAGTTCCTGTGGAATTTCATGACTTTCTCGACATATTCTCAGAACAAGAATCAATGCACATGCCACTCCACAAAACCTGGGATCATGCAATTGATTTGCAACCAGACTTTGTTCCTAAAAAAGGTTGTGTTATCCCAATGTCACAAACTGAGCTTGCAGAAATTCATAAATTCCTTGATGGAGAATTGGAAAAGGGATATATTAGACCATCCAAATCGCCTCAAATGGCGCCGGTATTCTTTATACCTAAAAAAGATGGAAAAAATGGTAATGGATTATCGCTACCTCAATGAGGGAACTATTACAAATGCATATCCTTTACCTTGCATTGATCAACTGGTTGATTGGCTTCATGGTGCCAATATATTTACCACGCTGGATCTTCGTTGGGGTTATACAAATGTTTGAATGAAGGAGGGTGATGAATGGAAAGGTGCCTTTGTAACTCCCTTCAGATCATTCGAGCCCCTTGTTATGTATTTTGGTTATAAAAATGCACCTGCTACATTTCAGGCTATGATGGATGATTTATTCCATGATTGATACGATGGTACTGGTGCTTACATCGACGATCTTATTGTCTTTACAACTGGTCTTTCTCATGCTGAGCATGCTCAATGCGTCTGGGAAGTTCTACAGGTCCTGCAGGATAATGACTTGTACTGTAAACCCTCCAAATATTTCTTCTTTAAAGATAAAGTTGACTATCTGGGTATGGTCATATCTAAAGATGGGGTAGATATGTAAAACAAAAGCAATTGTGGAATGGCCCCAACCACAATCTATAAAACAAGTTTAATCATTTCTGGGACTTTGTAATTATTATTGATGATTCATCGAAAACTTCACTCATATGGCCAAGCCTTTGATGGAGTTCACCAAGAAGGATGTTCCATGGTCCTGGGGACCAGCACAAGAAGATGCTTATCTATTGCTAAAAGAAAAATTTACAAAAGCACCACTACTCGCATACCCCGATAATGCAAAAGAGTTAAGGGTAGAAACCGATGCATCAGACATTGCCACTGGAGCTGTACTATCAGTACGTTGTGAAGATGGTCTCTGGAGATCTTGTGCCTTTATTTCGCATTCATTTGATGCAGCAGAACGTAATTATCCTATTTATGACAAAGAAATGGCTGCTATTATTCGCACATTCAAAGAATGGCATTATTATCTTATTGGAAGTCCACAATTTGAAATTTGGACAGATCACAAGAATCTTGAATATTGGAAAAAACCACAAACCCTATCGCCACACCAAGCTCAATGGCATGCTACACTACAAGAGTTTAATTATGTTCTGATCTATAAACCTGGATCTACTAATGCTAGAGCAGATGCTTTATCAAGGAGACCCAATTATGGAGATGCTGTACAGAACCTAAATGAGAATATTATGGTATTACCACTGCAAGTAATTATAAACGATGTGCACCTCGAATCGCCCTTCCTAGAGAAGTTGCGAAAAATGTCAAAAAGTCTAAAAATACCTTCTTCCATAACATGCTGGTTCGATGATTAACAATCAGTTTTCATCAACGATTCAAATAGAGTCTTTGTACCTTCTGGTTTGAGGATAGAACTCCTTACTTTGTGCCACAATTCACCAATAGCTGGTCATGCAGGACAGCAGCATACTTTATCCCCAATTTCTCAACACTTCTTTTGGCCTGAAATGAAAAAAGAAATCAATGACTATGTAGACCATTGTCAGATCTGTGCACAATCCAAATCATTATCTCGACCTCTGGCAGGCAAATTAGCACCTTTACCTATGCCAAAGCATTCCTGGGAGGATATCTCTGTTGATTTCATTTTGGGCTTCCCCATAGTCGATGGTGTAGATGCCATTTGTGTTGTAGTGGACAGGTTTTCCAAAGAAGTCATATTTATACCACGTTCCAAATCGATCAACTCAAAATAACTGGCTATATTTTCAGAGATCATGTATGATGTAAACATGGTCTACCGAAAACAGTGGTATCAGATCGAGGACTGCAGTTCTCTTCAGCATTCACAACCGAGTTGTGTAAGCTGCTAAAGATTGAACAAAAACTCTCTATTGCTTATCATCTGCAAACAGATGGACAAACAGAACATGTGAATCATGATCTGGCATAATATCTCCATTGCTACATTTCCAAGAACCAAGAGTCCTGGCCAGAATATGTAAAAATGGCCGAATTTGCATATAATGACACCATAACTCGAGCTACTGGTAGTGTACCCTTTGCTGTCACTCGAAATTACATGCCGCACATGGGTTTTGCAGTAAAACACTATTCCTTCATCACAGGCCAATTTCAAACCAAATTAGAAAAAGCACATGCTGAAGTAGAGAATGCTCTTTGTGCTAATGCAGAAAAAAAATGAAAGTGCAGGCTGAGAAGAAGTGATCGGCTGCACTGGAATATATCATCGGAGACTCTGTCTGGTTATCCACAGAGCATTTACAATTACCTTATGCTTCCACGAAGTAACTAGAATAAAGATACATCCTACCATCAATATCTCGCATGTAAAACCATTTAAAGATCAATTGCCAGGACAGCCAGTCAGCAAGCCTGATGCGGTGCATATTTCTGAAGATGGTTCTGAAGAATTTGAAGTGGAAAGTATCTTAGACTCTCATTCCACTTGACATAAACTTTTGTATCTGGTTAAATGGAAAGGTTATGACATCAGCAACACCACATGGCTGCCAGCAGCTGATCTCGCAAATGCTCCTCTGGCTATCCAGGAATTTCACCATAAAAACCTGGCTGCACCTCAAAAAGTCCAAGGAGTAACTCTCCAAGAATTTACATCATTATTTTATGATTCCAGTTGATCTGGAATCTCAACCTAAAGATGGGGTAGTGTTGTAATCTTATTCAAACTCGCCTTCTTTTTCTGATCTCAATAGTGTGGCACACTGCATTATGTAATATGACATCACGGGTCTAGACCGATCATGTGATATAACATCATCAATGATGTTATGAGTCTGCACTCTCTTATCTCTTATCTATGACATCAGTAGTCTAGACCACCTCATGTTAGACATATGTAGCTTAGTCATACCTCATGTATTTAATATAGTAGTATATATATAAAGTGACCAAGATTCAAGCTGAGCCCCAGCTTCAACCTCTTGTGTCTTTGTGACCTAAGTCATGGTCCCCCATCTTTAGCTCCTTCTTTTTTTGTGATTAGTAGAGGCCAATGGTCATGTCCTTGCTAGGTCACTTCAGCTTTCTTGTTCTACAATGCCCACCACCTGTTTTACTCCTTTGCCTCTTTGCTTCTCAATTACTATGTCCTATATCTCTGCCTTATCTATCTTGTCTCCCTCATCTGTGTCCATTTCAATACCTCCTATGGAGGACAATCTTGCTTTGCTGCCACATACCCCTTCTCTGTTGATGGCCCACACTCCTCATTATGAGGATACTGTGGTGGTGGCAACAAATGGCGTGCCTCCTAGCCCTGGCACTATATATATCCTCCCCATCCTCAAGCTGCCTGCTGACACCCCGACCTCAGTAATCTCCATCAACATCCCCCTTCACGCCTACACCCTCCAGTCTTCAGACCCCTCCAACAATAAGTGCAGTGCATTCCATGAATATCTCACAGACCCCCACATGTTCTCAGGGATATCAGCCTTTACTAATCCCTCCTCTTTGTTCTTCCTCCTTTTCATGGTTTATCTCCAGCTGGAGCACCTCCCCCATCTCTTCTCATCCCTTGTTAACAACAACCATCATGGTATCTCCCTCATCGGCACCTCTATCCAGGTTATTCACTCTAGGGCCCTTAGACATGTTCACGAGCTGGCTTACCAGCTTGGATACCTCGAGTTCATCCAAGATATTGACAGGTACCTCTGAGAAACTGCTGCAGTCACTGTCCCCACCAATATCACCATCTCCACTTATGTCATCTGGTCCTCCTCCACATCATTACCCTTGAAGATTATCCGTGATTTTGTTCCAGCAGCCAATGGCACACCCAGTGCCTCATTCTCCCCTCTCGACTCAATGGAAACCCTTGCCATCGATGCCCTCTAAGCCAGATTTGACCAGATCCAAGAAGCCATGGTCTAATGACACATCCTCCAAGGTGACCTCTCCTGCCCCAGTGACCACCATCACTACTGGGACTTGTGCTTCATATGTCACAGGCTTGGGCATATTAGGGTCCACTGCCCTTATTATACATGCCCCTTCTGCTGCCACCATTCCCCTGGCAACACTCAGGCCGCCTGCCCTTTCTGCAACTGCCATTCCCTGCTGGGATCCTCTTCCTTATCCGCCTCCTCTCATAGCTCCTGCCAGTTCCGGGGTTCCTTTTGGCCCCACTCCTCCTGCACTTCTGGCTGCACTCAGTGCTCTGGCCACATGCTTCCAGTCTTTTCGCCTTGGTCCCCACCAACACTAGATGACAACAATGACTTCTGCTTCAACTCTGTCAGAGAGAGTAACATGTGCAGTTCGCCCATAGGGTCTTGCAGAGGCTTATAGGAAAAGTCTCACTAGGGTTTTAACCCTACTAAGGGGGTAATGTTATGATCAGCCCTTTTTCTTTCTTTATTCTCATTTCTCTTTTGCCTTATATTACTTAAAATGCACACAGCCCTTCAATTAGTCAGGGTTATGGCTGTGCATTTCCCTTATCTACCATTGCTGACTCAGATGTTCTGTGATGTTCCATGTAGTTCTATCGCGCATAGCTTTCTGACTCATTTCACGCTGCATATGATTCATCTCTCTTATCTCCAGTTACTTCTTTTTGAATTCCTCTCTTATTGAGCTGTAGCACTGCTTGGTCTGTGTGCAGGACTCTTATATATAAATAGGGCATAGCACAAGCAGTGTATCCTTAGCTTGAGCCTACTTGAGATAGCAATCTATTGTGTCTTTGACCCTCTCTCTCCCTCCTCACTCTCCCTATGAACCACTTGGCCTTACAGCATCTTCACTCGAGGATACTCAGTCTTCATCTTTGATGTTGCTACATACTCACCTGGGCGGAGTAGTGACTAGTCTCTGTGCATTGTGCTTAGGACATACGACCATTGGCTTCATCTCTCAGCTTTAGGTTACACATCGAGTCTATGGCTGACGCTACCCACATCTGTCATTAAACCTATGTTAATTGATACATAATAAAACAACCTATGTCAGGAGGGTCTATCTGATGGAGCACTGCATCAGCAAATTGATCCATAAAGCCATTGGCTCCATTGACTTCTAGATCAAGATTGCTTTCAATCATAGAGCTCTGGTCAATAGACAACCTGCTTTCACCTACATTGAAAGCCTGCTGAATCCTGACTGAGCTTTCTTTCAAGGCCTATTTCCCAAGTTGCATAGCAGTGGTAGCTTCTTTCTCACCCTCTACATAATCACCCATGTATTCAAACATATACTATCCGTCTTCTTGCCCATACTCCACATCACCTGATTCGCCATGGTCCTTGTCTTCTTCTCCCCACAGATCATTATCGTAAATAGAATAGTTTCATGTTCATCTTCCATACCACCATTACTATAACTGTGTGGCAAGGGAAATTGGTCAACATTGTAGAAAAGGGGTTCCACATCAGCTATAAACATTTTCAGCATAGCAATAATCAAAGAGTGAAAAGTCATACAAGCATAATGTGGTGACCTCCCATTGAAGTCTTTGTTGTTCTCATCTTCTGAGTCTTATTCTTTACTAGATGAAGGACAGTGTGGCAATGTGTGGTGAGACCAGATCAAGTTGGCAGGCTAGACATTATATTCCACATCCATGGGACCAGTCCCAACATAAGTCAGAGGAGTGATTATTGTTGTCTGAAAGCCAAAACACTCACTCAGATTTCCTGCATGAAGACCTGGCTCTAGTTGATGAAGACCACTGCTTCTACACCTCTGGGCTAGGCCCTGAGTCTTCGACAGCTGAAAGGGAAAGATCCCTCCATCAACCATGAATATGAGCCATGGTGAAAATCTAAAACCTTAGCTTTCTTTGCTCTCCTTATACAGTGACCTCAAAAACCCTTTCCATACTAACCCTGATGGCAGTGCACATAGCGCACTGCCAATACCTGTGGGAATTTCGCTTAGCCTGGGTGGGGATATAAATAGAAAATTCTCTTGGCTACAAATTCGCTCCCTGGGTCATGTGATTTGTCTCACACACTATAGAGATATGACCATTTTAAGACAGCCATGTCATTGAAAGGGTTTTTGAGCTTTTGAATTTACAGGGGTACTTGGTATAGCCTCCTTTTGCTCTAAGCACTGCCTGAACCCTTCTAGGCATGCTCTCAATCAATTTCTGATACTCCTCAACTGGTATCCTGTCCCATTCCACCTGAACTCTTTCCCACAACTTATTCCTCTAGGAGGTTTTCATGCTCTGCAAGCCTCCTTTTCAGTCATCCCCACAGATGTTCTATAGGGTTCAAGTCAGGAGACTGTGCAGGCCAAACCATTGTCCCAAATTCCTGCTCTTCTAGCCACTCCTTGACCTTCTTGCAGGTGTGCTTGTAATCATTGTCTTGCTGAAAGATGGTATTAGGAGAATGAAAACCATAATACTCCAGTGTTTGATGGAGCTCATTCTTCAAAATCTGAATGTAGAGGTCTCCATCCATCCTATCATCAATCTTGGTAGCAAATCCCACTCCCTCCCAAGTCATACAACTCCACATCATCAAAGAATCCCTTCCAAACTTGAGGGTCCCATCCACTAGCCTATCACTGAGCCCTTCACCTGACCTTTTCCAAGCCCATTTACACCCATCTGACCCTAGGCAATTGATTTTGGTCTCATCAGACCATATTACCTTCTTCTAGTCCTCTATAGTCCAACCTTATGAGCATAAGCAAAATCCAAATGAGCCTTGCAATGTCTAGCTGAGAGAATAGGGTGTTTGGACTTGACCACAGCCTTCATACCAGATTTCTTCAAGTGAAGATGAACAGTACTGGCATAGAGAGGCTGATTGATGATATTGGAATGAGCTTTGGTGACTTGAACAGCATTTTCAGCTCTGCCAGAGGTAATAAGATGCTGGGCATGATGGATATTGGTAGGGGAAAGTTTGGAAGGACAACCTCCAGTGGCTCTAGGAGTGGCAGAGCACTTATTGGAGTGAGGTTTGGATATAGTAGAAGGGCTGACACCAGTTTCCTTAGCAACAGCTTCACCAGAGAGGCCAGCATCAAGCAAAAAAAGAATGGTGTTTTGCTGAGTGAGAGAGAGGGATTTAATTATGATGGCAGTTAAGAAACAAGGAGTGTGTGAACTCTTTTAAACTCAGACATGCTGTTTACATGCATATATTTGTCCCTACAAACAAACAATAACAAATATTCAATGATTTGGCTGAGATTCTAGTCATGATTTCAAAAGCTCAAAAACCCTTTCAATGACATGGCTGTCTTAAAATGGTCATATCTCTATAGTGTGTGAACCTAATCACATGACCCAGGGAGCGAATTTGTAGCCAAGAGTATGTTCTATTTATATCCACACCCAAGCTAAGCGAACTTCCCACAGGTATTGGCAGTGCACTGTGTGCACTGCCATTAGGGTTAGTATGGAAAGGGTTTTTGAGGTCACTGTAACTCCATGCATTACTTGCCCCAAAGGTGCCAAAGGATTCACTGGTTCAGAAGACGGCACAATAGTCTTACACTTCCTGGATGATTTTGTTGGACTTGTGATTGCTTCCCCAATTTGTACCAGTTGTTCAATGGAACCACCTTGTCCAGCCCCTCAGTGTTGAGAAGCTCGTTGACATGGATGTATGTCAGCCAGTCCATGTTGATGCTGGCCCATCATATCAAATGGTAGTAACCTTTCAGGTTGAACATGTAAGCAAGGCAGGCAACCCAAGGTAAACTTATGACTAATCCACTTATAGTGAGGTGCAAAACTATTGCAATGCCTATAGTCTGTGTCTCTCAGAGGATAACCAACTTTAGTACTAGTCTCTGTCATACATATCAAAGACTCAAAAATCTGAGGACTTATTGTCTCTGCTAGAAATTTGAATAACTGTTATATATTTAGAGTATAAAGCACATACAGTGAGGTGCAAAACTATTGCAATGCCTAATGCCTAGCCCCAAACTGGGGTGTGCAGCGCCCCACAATCACTTGTGGGAATGTCACTTTGCTTTGGTGGGAACAAACAAAGTACATACCCTTGGCTACAACATTGTCCCCAGGATCATGTGATTTGGTTCACACGCTCCCAAGATACATTTATTAAAACAGCAATACCATTGCAATAGTTTTGCATCCTTTACTCAGCACATTGAAATCAAGTGTTATGTGGTTATGTTTGGTCATGCAAACAAAGATACACATAGTAGGAATATGTCTGAGTTCAAAATAGTTCACACACATGTTTCTAACCACAACCATCATGAGATCCATCTCTTCTGCTCAAAAACACACCATTCTCTCTATGCTGGATGCTGGTCAATCTGCCAACTCCATTGCATCTTCTACTGGTCTCCATGTGTCTACCATATCCAGAATATGCCATAAATAGTGTTCTGAGCTTCAGAAGGCTGCTGGAGGTCGTCCATCCAAGCTTTCCTCTGCCAATATCCACCATGCCATTCATCTCATCTCCTCTGGAAAGGCAGAGAATGTTGTTCAGGTTAATAAGGCACTCACAAATATAGTCAACCAGCCTCTCTCTACTTCCACAGTGTGCAGACACTTGAAGAAGACAGGTATGAAAGCTGTGGTCAAGTCAAAACAACCTCTTCTTTCAGTCAAGCATTGCAAGGCTCATTTGAACTTTGCTTATGCCCATAAGGATTGGACTCTGGAGGACTGGAAGAAGGTAGTATGGTCTGATGAGACCAAAATAAATTGCCTAGGGTCAGATGAGCACAAGTGGGTGTGGAAAAAGGCAGGGAAAGGAGTAATAGGGTGGTGGAAGGTACAGTCAAGTTTGGAGGTGGTTTTTTGATGATGTGGGGTTGTATGACTTGGCAGGGAGTTGGCTATGCTACCAAGATTGATGGTAGGATGGATGGAAACCTTTACCTTCAGATTTTGAAGGATAAACTGCTAGATTCTCTGCAGTTTTATGGTCTTGATCCTCCTGACATCATCTTTCAGCAGGACAATAACCCCAAGCATACTTGCAAGAAGGTGAAGGATTGGCTTCATGAGCAGGATTTTCACACTATGGTATGGCCTGCACAGTCTCCTGACCTTGACCCCATTGAGCATCTCTGGAGTTACCTCAAAAGGAGACTAGCAGATCATGAATCTTCTCCTAAGGAGATTCATGAATTGTGGGAGAAAGTTCAGGTTGATTGGGAGGGGATACTAGCTGAGGAGTGTCAGAAGTTGATAGAGAGCATGCCTAGAAGGGTTCAGGCAGTTATCAAGGCAAAGGGAGGTTATATCAAGTACTAATATATCCAACATACCAGAAGGTGCAAAACTATTGCAATGGTATTGCTGTTTTGAAATGGATGTATCTTGGGAGTGTGTGAACCAAATCACATGATCCTGGGGACAATGTTGTAGCCAAGGGTATGTACGTTGTTTGTTCCCACCAAAGCAAAGTGACATTCCCACGAGTGATTGCAGGGTGCTGTGTGCCCCAGTTTGGGGTTAGGTATTGCAATAGTTTTGCACCTCACTGTACATGCTTTATACTCTAAAATATATAACAGTTAGTCAAATTTCTAGCAGAGACAATGAGTCCTCAGATTTTTGAGTCTTTGATATGTATGACAGAGACTAGTACTAAAGTTGGTTAGCCTCCAAGAGACACAGACTATATATAGAACTCTTTGTCAAAATATTTGTTTTGATAGAATGAATTGGCATAGTGAGAACTGTTGTAAGCCATTAGTCTAGGGTCAGCAACATCATCAAAGACAGGTATAGTATGAGCATAGAAGTGCAGTTGATGTAAGGAAAGAATACCACCCATATGAACTCCAGAATGATGCTTAGCTTGGCTGAGTATATGCATTTGGGTGTTGGGATCAACCCATCCACTGCCTCATTGAGGGGCTATATCGAGTCTTTTGGCATAGACTAGAAATTTATTTGCCCACCATAGTCTAGTACCTTTAGGCAGTATGGGTCTCATGATTAACTTAACTTCAGCTATGACATGTTCTAAGATACTCAAAATTAAAATCTCATCAACAGGACAATGTGAAGATTGACTTACCAGAAAGGCCTGAAGCTGGCCATTCATGCTTGCTATCAGTGGTGAAGATCTCTTTGTTATATTGGCCAAATTTCCATGGGTTGTCTTGAGATGGAGAGATGGAGTTCATAGTTAATGCAGGACATAGCAAAGATGAATCAAAGACCGAGTGCTGCTGGATTCATAGTTTGTACCATACTTATGTAAAGGTCATCAAAAAATAAGTTTGCATTCAATGGCGAACATCTCTGATGGCTCAGGTTGTGCCCCACCTTCTGTTGCTCTCATTTCAAGTAATCCACCAATGCAGCTCGCAAGTCCTTTAGACCAAACATCTCAGCAGCATTGTCCACAGATATTCTTTTAATAGAGGGTTTATAGTTGAGACAGATGGCAGCACAACCAGCAATGAAAATCCATGGCAGCCAGACTCTAGGCCCAGAATTAGCAGGTTCCCCCAAATGTCTTGCCTTGGAAAAGAAATCAGTTGACCATGGGTAAGGCTCCCATATATCTTTGATGTCATCATTCAGAGGCTCATCAAGGTCATCTTCATCCAAGTCATCAGATCTGAGAGGAGCAGAGGACAGGGGATTTGAACAAGTGGCAGGTGGACTGATTTTGATAGCATCACCAAACAAGTGACACCTCTCCAGATAGTCTAGGAACCTGTAAATTTGAGCATCATACTCTTGATTGTTGCTCGCCTTCATAGGTTCCTTGATTACAGCAATCTGTAGATGCTCCATCATGTCGGCAAACCACTAAATCAGTGCACCTGAATCTGCAGAGCTGGGAGTGATGTTTTGCATCAGCTCAAGCTTTGGGATATGAAAGTGAGACTTTCTTGGTTTTTGGTCCACAACACACACCCTGAACTGTAATGATGTCCTTATTGTCATGGAAGACTGCTAGAGCATCAGATATCTCCTGCCTCATGTGCTCACTGATTGAAGTCACTTGTGAGAGATACTGAAGGTTCATGAGAGCTCACAAGGCCCAAATAAATGCTGGTGGAGCAGCTCCAGCAATGACAGCAATGAGGTATCATTGAATCTCCAGTTGCATTCATCCTGTAACCTGCCACAGGTTGGAAATACCATCTTTGAAATGTTTGAATCTCACCACTGGCTGGAGAACTAAGTAGTGAAAGTCAATCTCCTTATCCCACACCAAGTTGAGACACCATCATAATTCATGATTATAGAATTCACCATGACATTGGTGCAACATCTCTGGTATGAGGAAGATGCATGGGTCAGACATCCCACAAAAACAGAAGATGTACCCCACTAAGTTGATATTGCTTGCATATGTCAAAAAAGGCCTGGAGATCTGATGGATCTACATCAATGGAGTTGAGTTGAGACAATGTAGTTGACCCATGTCTAGGTTTATGATGGAAAGAGTCACTGAAATGCTTGAATGAAGCAGTAGTGAGGTGGGAGGTGCGTCCATGCACACAAGCAACCATACCAGCTTCTGGAGTGTCTGCAATGTAGGCAGCTAGTAGAGTGTAACAAAGGCAAAGATTTCCCAGTGAATCTGAGATCATCTGTCTGTGTTGTGCTGCCTGTTTGAGTGATTGAACTACTATGTCCAGGCAGTGATGGATGAGTTGATGGCTGAGAAGAGTACACATTTGAGAGGAAGGGTGTAGAAACTCCGCCACAGGAAGGAGAGCAGTGAGGAGGAATGCATGACTTGATGACTTGTTGTGATACTTCATTTGAATATTGGCCAGACTGATCAGAAGTGGGTGTGCAAGGCGACCTCCAGTTAGGTTCATGATGTTGGTCTTGTCAGAGGAAAAGATAACACCAAGCAAGGTTGCACCAGCAGGCAGCTGCAACTATAGAGTGCTGAGAATCTGATAACTGGGATCAATGAACAACATACCTGCATTTTCCATGCCCTGTCACACATCATCCATTCGCTATATATGCACTCCATCCAGCAGCCATCATATACCTTCATTGGTGCCAGATCCAATTTATCAGCCAGAAATGGGTGATTTATGAACATTTCATTACAGTCTAGAGGATTCTGGTAGTAGAGGCAAACAACCAACTTAGTGGGATGTTCAGGTTCAATAATTTGACATTTTCAGATTGGTCTAGTGGGTAGGAGTTTGGCTAGGCCACATAGAGCTCATGCCATATGAAATGATAAGGAAAGTGCAGCAACCTTTAGGAAACCAGTGCAGAATTGTCAGCATGCAAACATTACATTGCAGAGATTCAACATGAACCAATTGGTAAGGACAAATACTCATCAATCTTTTTTATGCTCAGATGGGAGCATAACAGATAACTCGCCATTGACCAGTCATCTCTGGAGGCAAACGGGTAATAGATGTTTGTTTTGCAATTTTTGGCAAATGTGTTCCAGTGGAACCAATCCATGAAACTCAATCCAATGCCCATTATCTTCCCTGCACCTTTGAACTTAATGATTCGAGTATGCTTGTGAGGATGATTGGGAAGACTACCTGTGTGATCAATATCCATGAGGTTATCACCTGCATCCATCCATAGATCGACTTCTTGGTCGGCCGAGTTGACAATATACTGTTGCAAAACATTGTGAGCTTGTGAAAAACCACTTCCTGTTTCACTGTTGCAGCCCAAGGAAGAAGTTGGAGACCAAAATGAGGCAGTGTCATCTTCTTGCAGAACTTCAGCCATGGTGACAAGTTCATCATGCCATCTATGGCATGTTGTAAGTGGCTGGTTGAGGTGACAGGTAACACTATGTTCAGTATTGAACCATCACAAACAATTGGGACAGATGGACATGAATGAAGAGGGAGGTTGATCTCTGTTCTGGCAACAATGTGCCATGGTAAAATGTAAGCTTTGCTGCTGATTTTATGGCGGTTGGCACTATAAAATCGGAGTTAATTACAAAAACTATGAAACCACATTGACTTCCTCCTAATGCATACCTGTCATAACAGCTCAAAATATATGGATTATAAGGGAGTAGGTTATTGGGAGACTGTAGGGCGACAATAAGCAGTGCGGAAAATCCAAAACCTATGGCTTGTGAGAGGGTTGTTATTCCAAGTTATGTGTTATGAGGGAGTTATGACTTGGGGAGTTAATTGTATTGAAAATTGACATTATGAGTCCACCCATTATATACATTTGTCTGTATTCAGCACCAGAGATGCACATTGTTCTATACTATCCTATAAGAACATCATAGGATTTGGATAAAACTGTGACTCACCTCAATAGTGAAGATTAAAATGTGTGATTTCGGAAGACTGGACGATGATAAAATCACCAGGTTCTAATTGAATAACAAGACCAGTTTCCACCATGCAGATTTCTTCTCCTTTGAAATCACCAACAGGGAGAACAAGGGATATTTCGCTGTTCATCTTGTCACAATATGCCTTTGTAATTCAAGTTGACAACCATGGACTGGAAGGGATAGATGGCAGGAACATGGTAATCTGGAAGAACATCTGCCAACACACTCAACTGGCAATACTTGTCCAGCAAACAGACCTCTAACTAGATCCACTGATCATAAGCTTATTTTCTAGATAATATTGAAAATGTTCTTCACCTTCTGACATAAGTGTTCAAAGAGATCCACATATACAACTTGCAAGTCATGAAGTGCACTCCAATGGTCTCAGGCTTCTCGCAACAGATAAGGGGTGAGTTGATTGTAGTCATCAGGAAATTTTCAATAACCAAAGTATAATATTATCCATTATTTATTTACTTGCAATATGTATCAAAAATACATATCATTAGATAATGACATATATCCCCTGAGAGTATTCGAAAAAATGAACTAGTCTGCATATATAATAGATCTGACCACTTGTCACACTCAGAGATATATAAACCAGTCTGTTTGTGTAACAGATCTGACCACTTGTAATACTCAGAGATATATGAACTAGTCTATCTGTGCAACAGATCTGACCACTTGGAACACTCAGAGATATATGAACTAGTCTACCTGTGCAACAGATCTGACCACTTGCAACACTTAGTGTTATGACAAGCATGGGTAGCATCAGTCGTAGACTTGATGTGCATCCTAAAGCTGTGAGATGAAGACGAGGAACGAAGGTTCCAAGTGTGATGCAAGGTAACCAGTCACTACTCTGCCTAGGCAAGTGTGTAGTGACATTGAAGACAAAGACAGAGTATCCTCGAGTGAAGATGCTGTGAGGCCAAGAGGTTTGTAGGGAGAGCGAGGAGAAGTGAGAGGGTCAAAGATGCAATAGATTGCTATCTCAAGTAGTCTCAAGCTGGAGTACATGGCTTGTGCTACACCTCTATATATACATGTGGGGGCCACACATGGACCAGGCATAAGTAGAGCCTCAAAGAGAAAGAAGACATAAGAGGAAAGAGGTAAGCATCTATGAGTAATCTGCAGTATGAATGAGTAAGAAGAAGACTGCAGATTGTAAATAAGAAATGAATACACAGCAGAGAATATCAGAAGAGAAAGTGCTGTGGCATGAGGACTGTGGGAGCAGCAGAAGAGAAGCTTGGATAAAATACCTGAGATAAGGATAAGCAACATGAGGTGTCAGAAGCAATAGAGTGAAACAAAGGAGAAAGGCGGCATGCAGTGCCAAAGGAAAGAGTCCAGAGTATGTAAGGAGAGCAGTATAAGCCAATGGGAGAGGTTGGCGAAGAAAGAATGGTGAAGTGACCTAGCAGGACACAACCATCGGCCTCTGACTAACCACAAAGAAAAGAGACTAAGAGATGGGGGACCATGACTTAGGTCACAAAGACACAAGAGGTCGAAGCTGGGACTCAGCTCGACTCTTGGCCTGTCTTATATATGTCTACTACTATTAAATACATGAGGTGGTCTAGATTACTGACGTTATAGATAAGAGATAAGGGAGTCCAGACTCATAACATTATTGATGAGGTCATATCATGTGATCGGTCTAGACCAGTGATGTCATATTACGTAATGCTGTGTGCCAGACCATTGAGATGAGAAAAAGGAGGCGAGTTTGAATAAGGTTACAACACTACCCCATCTTTAGGTTGAGATTCCAGATCAACCTGAATCATAAAATAAAAATGTGAATTCAGGGAGCGTTACTCCTTGAACTTGGAGAGTTACTCCTTGGACTTTTCTAGACGCAGCCAGATTTTGTCGATGAAACTCCTTAATAGCCAGAGGAGCATTTGCAAGATCAGCAGCTGGCTGCTATGTGGCATCACTGATGTTATATCCTTTCCATTTAACCAAGTATGAAAGTCCACGTTGAGTGGAGCACAAATCGAGAATTGATTCCACTTCAAATTCCTCAGAACCATCTTCAGAAATATGCACTGCATCAGGCTTACTGACTGGCTGGCCAGGTAATTGATCTTTAAATGGTTTCACCTGTGAGATGTTGACAGTGGGGTGTATTTTTATTCTGGCCAGCAGTTTTAATGTTACAGTGTTCAGTGAAGTTTTCAAAACCTTGAAGGGGCCAATCCATCTTTGAGTGAGCTTCGCAGAAGCATATGGTAACTGCAAATGCTCTGTGGAAAGCCAGACAGAGTCTTCTATAACATATTCCGGTGCAGTGGATCTCTTTTTCTCAGCCTGCACTTTCATTTTTTCTGCATTAGTGCAAAGAGCATTTTCTACTTCAGCATGTGCTTTTTCTAATTCCGATTGAAATCAGCCAGTGATAGATGAGTCATTTTTTACCTCAAAACCCATGCGCAGCATGTAGATCTGAGTAACAGTGAAGGGTATGCTACTAGTAGCATGCGTCATGGTGTTATTATGTGCGAATTCAGCCATTTCAATGTATTCTGGTCAAAACTCTTGGTTCTTAGAAATGTAACAGTGAAGATACTGCACTAAATCGCGATTTACACATTCGGTTTGCCCATCCGTTTGCAGGTGAAAGGCAGTAGAGAGTTTTTGTTCAATTTTCAACAGTTTGCACAACTTGGTTGTGAAAGCAGAAGAGAACTGTGGTCCTCGATCTGATACCACCATTTTAGGCAGACCATGTTTACACCAGACATGGTCTCTGAATAATATAGCCAGTTCTTTTGAATTGATTGCTTTGAAACATGGCATAAATACAACTTCTTTGGAGAACCTGTCCACCATGACACAAATAGCATCCATGCCATTGACTGTTGGAAATTCTGAAATAAAATCGACAGAAATGTCCTCCCAGGGATGTTTAGGAATAGGTAATGGTGCTAGTTTTCCTGCCGGAGGTCATGATAATGATTTAGATTGAGCACAAATTTGACAATAATCAATATATTCATTAATTTCTGTTTTCATCTCAGGCCAAAAGAAGTGCTGAGAAATCGTGGAAAGTGTGCACTGTTGTCATGCGTAACTGGCGATTGGAGAATTGTGGCAGAGAGTAAGAAGTTCTATCCTCAATCCTGGAGGTACAAAGACATGGTTTGAGTCATTGATAAATACTGACTGCTGTTCATCAAACCAGCAGGTCACAGAGGAAGGTATTTTTAGATTTTTTGACATTTTTTGCTGATAAGGTTTGTGGCTTTTTCCAATACTCCAGGTTCTTATGATCCGTCCAGATTTCAAATCATGGGCTTCTGATAAGATAATGATGCCATTCTTTTAGTGAGCAAATGATAGCAGCCATTTCCTTGTCATAGATAGGGTAATTCCTTTCTTCTGCATCAAAGGAATGAGAAATAAATGTGCAGGGTCTTCAGAGACCATCTTCACAATGTACTGAGAGCACTGCTCCTGTGGCGATGTCTGACACATCAGTTTCTACCCTTAATTCCTTTGCACTATTGGGGTATGCAAGTAGTGGCACTTTTGTGAATTTTTCCTTTAATAACAAATATGCATCTTCTTGCGCTGGTCCCCAGGACCATGGAACATTCTTCTTGGTTAACTCTGTCAAGGGCTTGGCGGTATGGGCGAAGTTTTCAATGAAGCAATGATAATAATTACAGAGTCCTAGGAATGATTGAACTTGTTTTACAGATTGCAGTTGAGGCCATTCTGCAATTGCTTTTGTTTTATTGTTTTGCATATCTACCCTGTCTTTAGATACGACCATACCCAGATAGTCAACTTTGTCTTTAAAGAAGAAACATTTTGAAGGTTTGCAATACAAGTCATTATCCCGAAGGACCTGCAGAACCTCATGAACCCATTGTGCGTGCTCAGCATGAGAGAGACCAGTGGTGAAAACAATAAGATTGTTGATGTAGGCACCAGTATCATCATAGCGATCATGAAATAAATCGTCCATCATAGCCTGGAACATAGCAGGCACATTTTTGTAGCCAAAGTACATCACCAGAGGCTCGAACGAACCAAAAGGAGTGACAAAGGCACCTTTCCATTTGTCACCTTCCTTCATATGAACATTCATATAACCCCAATGTAGATCCAGTGTGGTAAACATGTTGGCACCATGAAGCCAATCAACCAGTTGATCAATACAGGGTAATGGATACGCATTAGTAATTGTACCCTCGTTGAGGTAGCGGTAATCCATCACCAATCTCTTTTTTCCATCCTTTTTTGGTATAAAGAAAACAGGCACCATCTGGGGTGACTTAGAAGGTCGAATGTAGCCTTTTTTGAGTTCACCATCCAGGAATTTACGAATTTCCACAAGCTTAGTTTGCAACATTGGAATGACACGTCCCTTTTTAGGAATGAAATCTGGTTGCAAATCAATTGCATGGTCCCAAGTTTTTCGAAGTGGCATGCGTGTTGATTCTTGTTTGGAGAACACATCTAAGAAGTCATGAAATTCCACAGGAACTTCCGTTTTTAACGTTTGTTGTTCTTCCAGAGATATTTCATTTACACACGCAGCATCATACTGGTTAAATGTCATTTTGTGATTTACCCAATCTATGGATGGGTTGTACTGTTTAAGAAATTCATATCCTAAGAAGACCGCATTGGTAGCTAAGTTGGATATGTATAAAGTTAAAGGAAACGAGTATGCTATCTGATTCTCATCTTTTATTTCTGCATGAACTTGACATATGTGAGTAATGCCTTTTCCCACATTTGCAGATCTGTCTGCATTCCTGACTTTGATGGGTCTAGCCAATTCTTCACAAGCGATGGAATTGGCTGTGACAAAACCTTGGTCAACAAAACAATGAGTGGCACTGCTGTCAACCAAAGCGGACACCCAGACCGATGATTGGTTATTCCTTCATAGTTTAAGCTCCACTTCTAGAGCATTTTCTTGTAGATGATGTGTTTTATATGGCATCATTCATATATGTTGAGGGGTTTCATAATTTACATCATTTTTTTGTAATTGTGTGAAATTAAGCACCCAATGTTTTTCTTCCAGAGCCAAGCTCAATTGAGACTTCGCGGCAGAATATTCATCTGATGGGCTTCCATATTGAGATGACAGTTCATGTGAAGAGAATGAGACAGGCGCATAGTTTTCATCCTGAGCCATTTTGGTGAGTTCTTGCATGTCAAACACTTCATAATTAAAAGACGAGGTCAAATCAACCGAATTAATTACAGGTGCCACTTCTTCCCATTCAGGCTCGTTGTAATAAGTATCAAACACATTGGCAACAGATACATAGTCTGAAACACTATTTTTTGTATTTAAAGAGTTTTCGTAAGTAGAGAAAGAATTAAAAGAAATGTTGTCCGCGACCTCAGACACCCTCATATCTGAAGTCGGCACTAAAAACCTGCCTTGGCATGTGCTTCTACTGCGAGCCAATCTCGCCAGTATGCCTCAGCTTCTTCCATCATCCATGCCTGATAGTGGGCTGTTTATGCTGGTTGTGGCACTTGTTGGGGCAGGGGCGGAGCTGAGAGTTGCTGCTGTTGGGGGTGCCAGGATGCAGCGGGGTACTCTGGGGCCTGCTGAGGGGGAGAGGAGATGGCCTCTCTTGCCTCATATAAGGCATGATTGTGGGGGCGATGAGAAGGGTTGGTGGGACACATTGCCCAAATGTGTCCTTTCCTTTGACAACCAAAACATGTTCGGTTATCTGGGGTTTGCAGGGTGTGGGGGGTTTGATGGTCTATCTCCATTAGAGTGCCTTGACTGGGCAGATGGACTCCAGTTGGAGTGAACTGTTGACCCGGAACAGGGGGTTGAGGAAGAGGGTGAGCACCAAAGGGACAAGCACTTGGAAGACGTGGAGCGGCGGGGCCGATGCTAGGCCTAGCCAGTGTAATTCTATTGAATTTTTGGTTGATGGCTGTGTATGCTTCCACCAATCCACTGAAATCATCGTCGTTGAGTGCAGCTCCATGCAACTCATGTTTGATATGAATCTTGTATTGCACCGCTCGTTTAAGCAGGTGCACTGCTTCTTCTTTACTGCATTTGGCATTTGAAAACAATGCTGAAAAGTCCCGCATGAAAATGGTAAAGTCATTGCTTTGTTTTAGATTAAGGAGTTTTTTATAGGCCTCGTGGCGAAGAGTGCCTATCACAAAATATGTAGTTATTTTGGTCTCTACATCTGTGACCGAAGGCCATTCGTCAACATCTTTATCACCAAACTCTTCAAGGGTCTTTATTGCGAAGGAGGCAGCATCACCTATCAAGCAGGTCACCACTGCATAAGTCTCTTCTCATTTGTCGAGACTCTTGACCTTCAAATAGAGCTTCATTTTGGCCCACCATAATCAGAAGGTGGTCTTGTTCCCGTCCCAAAGGCCAGGATCTCTGATGGTTCATTTGGCCTTGTTGGTGATGTCAAGTTGTAAACTCGATAATTGGTCGGTGAGGTCATTGGTCTTCTGATTGAGACCTGATCCTGACATTTTCAATTATTTCAAAGTTGGCAGTGGTGGTGTAGAGGTTGGAGGAGGGCAGAGCAGAATGATGGGCATTGAAGAAGAGTTGGAGGAGGTGGGGTGGGACGTTTGCTGCTTCCAACTGAAAACTTGTGTTTCCCATCCAATCCCACTCAGGTTTGGGGGCTACATACTTTATGAACAGTGAGGAATTCATAGCCAATGGTGCACATATACTAAAAAAGGGACTCGCTTGCCACTACCACAAAGAGGGCTCCATGAGGATTTCATCTCACGAGAACGAGTCTTGTATGCCAACTCAGGACCAGAGAGTCGAGGAGGGGGGAACCAGGTTCTGCCTGGCTATGGCTGACATTTTATTATGCCAAGACTGCGACTCTTATGGAAGATATCATGATTCCATCAGATTGCACTGCCCAAAACAGCTGCACTGACCCACTATGTGTGAAAGGGATTGATTGTTATTTGCTGGCAACCAAGCATATCCTCTCAAATAAGGTCTATGCCTTGGCAAAGTGAACCAGCTGTAGCACTCAACGTGCACAGCTCAAATGGTTTTGTGTAGGAGTTGTTGTCTCCTAGCTGTCACATAGCAAATGCGCTCCCGATAGAGTGATGACCATTTTATGCCTGTGGATCGGCTTTCTAACAGCAAGTAAGAATGATGAGTGGTGCACATATGTATCTGGTGTGAAACAGAGGTGAACATATGGGCAGCTTCGACCTAATGAAGTGACCTAGCAGGACACAACCATCGGCCTCTGACTAACCACAAAGAAAAGGGACTAAGAGATAGGGGACCACAACTTAGGTCACAAAGACACAAGAGGTCGAAGCTGGGACTCAGCTCGACTCTTGGCCTGTCTTATATATGTCTACTAAATACATGAGGCATGACTAAACTACATGTGTCTAACATGAGGCGGTCTAGATTACTGACATCATAGATAAGAGATAAGGGAGTCCAGACTCGTGACATCATTGATGAGGTCATATCACATGATCGGTCTAGACCAGTGATGTTATATTATGTAATGTGGTGTGCCACACCGTTGAGATGAGAAAAAGGAGGTGAGTTTGAATAAGGTTACAACAAATGGTGAAATGGAATGACATGCAGTGTCAGAACACAGGGGAATAGGAAGTCATCAGTACTTTTACATGGTTCTAATTCAAACTATATGGAAACTAAATTAAGCTTTTCTTGCTCATGTGACTTAGCAGCTGTAGAGTAGCAATGAAAGACAAAATAGTTGGTAAGATGCACTAGACAGCTATTGATTTGCGACACTACAACAGCTTTTTGTCTTTTTATGCTATCATGTCTTACTGTACATCAGCTTGCATAGCATACTCCAAATCTCAAATCAAAACAATCAAACAATATATATATATAATTAGTCTACAATTAGTCTCTCTCCATCATGCTGTCCTCATCATCACCACTGCTGCCCTTTCACCATAATGTGCTGCAGTGTTGTCACTCTCTGCCTCCTCCTTATTTGGTCCCAATGTGCTATTACCACTATCATTGACCAGCTCCTCCTTGTTGTCCTGATGTGGTTGTAGACTTACAATGTGCTATGATCATCATCATGTCACACTGTCACCTTTCTCACCAGCAAGGCTCCTCGTTATTCTTGTTTGGTTACAACATGCTATCACTGGCATCATCATCATCACTGTTCTCTTCATGCTTGTTTGGTTGCAATGCACTGTCACCATCGTATTTGTGTCATCATGCCATCATCTCATGGCCACATTGTCACTGATGTGGTCATGGTGTCATGGTCAATGTTGTCATCGCATCATCATCTGTGTCGCCAGTTGGCATCATGCTGGCATTGCATCATTGTTGTCATCCTGATTTGGTTGCAACATACTGTCATCATCATCTCATGGCCATTTTGTCATCAATGCAGTCATGATGTCATGGCCAATGTCATTGTCACATTGTCATCCATGTTGCCAGTTGGCATCATGCCAGTGTTGCATTGTCATTGTCATCCTGATTTGGTTGAAATGCACTGTCATCATCATTGCCAGGTTCATCATGGCACCATCATCATTATTGTCATCATGTAGTGCAGTTGTCCCTGCATGCTGGGCAAGATGAGGAGATGATGGGTGGGGATGGAGATGGGAAGTTGGGGAGTCAGGGATGCATTCATCATTCAGATTGTTGCTGCATCATCATCAAGAAGTAACAAGAGGAGATGAGGATAAGAGACATGCTCACTGTCAGTCAACACATCTCACTGCTGTGTTATCCCATCATTATCATTGTGATAGCTGCTAGGCAATGCAGTCTTGGTGCTTTGTGTGCTGCATGCATCATTGTGTGGTTTATCATCACCATGGTCATCAGCAATAGTGACCCTGCATCCAAGTCTGCTTACCATCAGTTGATGCACCATGACTTGGCACCACCTTGTAGTCTTATTGTCATCGAGTGTTGAGAGGTGAGCAGGGGGGAATGAGGATAACAAGAAATGTACTCACCTTTTTGGTCTCACCTCTATTCACCTTGTCCTTTGCCAGTGGTTGGGTACCAGCAGCCTTGGTTGTACTGGTCAACTTTGAATTGGGTGTTTGAGTCAACCCTTTTTTGGCAACATGAGAATCTGACTTTGAAGAGTGACTGGAACCAGCCATTTTGAAGATGAAGATGAAAGAGTAAAATGGAATGTATAATGAGTGGATGTGGTTGAGTGATAATGAATGTTGAACAGTATGATATCGAGTGTAGAGCATACTGGGTGTTGCGGTTCAAACTCAGACTGACATTGCCAAAAACATCTCTCAAAACACTGGGGCCATTCTATCGATTCTCAAAATGACACTCAAAACAGCCTCAAAACAGCCCTTATTTTCTACTTTGAAGGACCCTAATGTATGTTCTCACTGCTACATAGAATTCACTGAGCCTTCTCACCCCCAGTGCATGTCCACATCATGTGTGTCCTTGTCTGCAATGTGGTCACAATGCAACAATATGACAGCATACAGGCCTCTCTTTCTCCCCCCTCTCCTGCTCTTTTCATTGCATTTGCATTGGTCATGGTAAACACCACCCTACAACACATAACAATGCAATGACCATGGTGTATGACTCAGTCATGATGTTAATGACCATGACTGTGACTATGACAAACCTATGTGACAATGCATGCAGCATGACAAAAATGCAGAGTGCTTGCTAAGCATCACAACTACATCACTCACCATAAAGATGATGATGATGGGATGACCAGGTGGTGTCAAGATGCATCAACTGATGGTGAGCACATCTCTAGTGTTTAAAGGTCTGGTTTGGTTTGGTCTTTTTGCCTTTTTTGGAAAGACTGAACTATGACTGGTCTTTGACCAAGTCTCCCTCATCTCAAAACTGGACTGAACCAACAAAGACTGGTCTATGTTAGTTGCAATGGTTGGTTGCAACTGGTCCTTGACCCACACTCAGTAGACATGAGGAATCCTCATGTATCATCAGTAATAATACTTATTTTACATGCGCGTGCCCATTTCTCACCTGTCTAATCTGCCCATCTCTCATTCTGTCCCCACCTACACAAGCATGACCTGCAAGTCTTCTCATCAATGTGTTGTAACTGAGAAGGCTTGTGACTCTGTGCAGAAGGTGACCAGTAAATGAAAAGATTCTCATACCATGCCTGCCAAAAGCCAGAAGAAACCTTGGAAAAAAGGGAAAAAGGGGACCAACACTGATAGCAAGGAGTTAGACAGCAATGGAAGTGATCAACCTGTGCAGCATACCTTGAAGCTTGAACATGGTCAGAAGAGGAAATGGCTATGCCGAGACAGCACAACCACCAAGGGTGATGAACCCACCGAAGAAGTTGCGGAACAACTGAATAGGCTAAAACAGAGATCAAAGAAATCACGATCAGTAGTGATGACAATTGAGCAGCAACCAGAGTGACTAACCAAGGGTTGACAGGGCATTTAGTGGGTACACTGGAATGATGGACATGACACTGTACTAAATGTTAGCATTGTAGTCTGATTCTGAAGACCTGAACAGTGACCAGCATGCACCAGTGCAGCTAGCCACGAAGGTCAAGAAGAGAGATACAAAGGACTTACTCATAATTTTCACCGATTGACTATCAATCAGACTTGTTGCATCGGACAGAAAGGAGAAAAAGTTGATTGAAAGATGGTGTCTGATTTGCAAGTAAGTTGATTAGTACAATGTTCAGATGACAATGATCTTACCATTTGGAAGGGAAGATGAGCAGTTTGTTCACAAGCATGGGAAGAGAAAGGCTTTCCACCTAGGTGGAAATTCATCTTGCCACCAGCATATACAAAGTTATTATGAAGTGTACTGAAAGCATTGTGCTGAATTGAATATCCCAGAAAATCACTATGCAATCCCTAGAGACGTGTTAGCAGAGTGAAAGTAAGCGAAGAGTTTGAAGAAACAAATGATGTTGGATGGTGTATTTTCAAAGGGCGCTGGAGACATTTTCGAGGGAAGACATGTTGAAAGCTATTGCCAAGTTTATCGTGTGTGATGACCAAGTGAGACATCAAATAATGATAGTATTGTAAATGACTCACTCATTTTGGTAGTCCCTAGCAGTAGCCAATAAGGCTATATTTCGAAATTGCCTAGTGACAATGCGACCAGCAGCTACTAACACAGATTTGCCAAGTACACACAATGTGTGCACATTCATACACAACTTATTCATCAACTTCCTCAAGCAGCTAACAAACAACATCCAGGTATGTTTTATTCCACTTCATTATCAGTTACTTTGTTTTGTTTTCTCACTTTGTTTTCAGTCTCTCAATGCCAGCAGAGTCTCGACTATGATAGACCTCTGGTCTGTTACCAGACCAAGGCGTCATTCCTTGGGGTCACTGCTCACTGGATTCAAGTTGACAACTTATCAAAGAAGTGGCAACTTGAGTCTCAAGTCATCACATTCAAAGGGATCTCCAGTCCTCACACTGGGGACAATTTAGATAGATATTTTATTGGGTTATGTGAGCAGGTAGGAATTGTAGTACCAGCATAATCCAAGTTTAGTCCCATAACTCATTCTTCATATACTAACTATTATGTACTGTAGCTTCTTTGTATCACTGCTGATAACACGAGCAACAACAACACCACCACTTGTGATACCATTGAATGCCTCCTCCATTCATGACATATTTTTTCATTCGATCCATTTGAACATCACTTACCTTGTCTTGCTCATATAGTTAACCTTGCTATCACAGCTTTTATGTCTAGGATCACGAAGATAGAGGCTATGGAGACCACTACAGCGATATGGGAATTCAATCCAGCCCTTACTTGCAACCATGTCGAAGACAATTTGCTGGATGTAGTCACTGCCATGTACATACTAGCAATCAAGGTATGTATTCATTCCAACTTACTCTTGAGCTTACAACTGTATGGTAATAGATCCAGTGCTCTGGATAATGTATTGAATACTTCGAAAACCTCCAGAAGAAATGTGGAATCGATTCCATCCTCACCATTCCCCTACACAGCAACGTCACATCAGCAAATCACAAAAATTCCCCCAGAGCCCCACAAAATTCCACAGAACCATCACTAAAGCTACAGTACCCAGAAACCCCCAGCATCCCAGATGGCTAGCATGCTAGATGCACAGTAAACTACAGCTCACCAGAACTTCCCAGATACACAGCTCTACAGACTCACAGACATCCAGAAATACTCAGAAGTCCCAGACATCTCTAGAGTTCTAGCTTGCTAGATTTATAGTATACAACCAAGCACTAATCACACACAATCAAGCACTCTAACCAAGCTCAACCAAATATAACCAAGCACACTAACTAAGCACAATCAAATATAACCAAGCACACTAACCAAGCACTAACCAAACACAACCAAGCATACTAACCAAGCATAACCAAGCACACTAACTAAGCACAACCAAACATAACCAAGCACTAACCAAACACAACCAAGCATGCTAACCAAGCACAACCAAACACACTAACCAAGCACATCCAAGCATACTAACCAAGTACTAACTGAATACAACCAAATATAACTAACCAAGCATCTCAATTAAGCTCCCAATCACAATCAAGCACACTAACCAAGCACTAACTAAACACAACCAAGCACACTAACCAGAGACTAACCAAATACAACAAAAAATACTAACTAGATATCTCCTTGTCTGATGTGTAACTAGCCTTTTGCTAATATTCCTAATCTAGACCAATAATCTTTCACCTTCTAACTTAAACTAACCAATGCTTTTCTTTCTAACCATGTCCAAATTTTGCCTTCTATCATATCCTGAATAATGCTTTACAATGTTTTTCCAGTAACCAATACTTCTAACCCAGGCTAGCTAATGTTTTGCATCCTAACTTGGATCTAAATTAAAGAATTAGCAGTCAAAAAAATAACAACAAATTGTGTGATCATGAAGTTTCATCATAGGAATATTTTCTCTACTTATTATGTTATAAATGTTTGATTTGATTGAGTTATTAGTCCAAAATTTTCTCTATCTTGGAAGATATTGTCTATATCTCATCCATGACATGGTTTATCTGTGTGATTAGTGGCTGATGTGAAAGCCATTTACATATACTACATATTATTCAGTGGACTCGGAATCTAAGCTTCATTTGAACCAATAGAGCTATATATGTGGAATGAAATCTGGTCAAAAATAACATAAAAACTAGAATTGGTCATATCTTGGCCGCACGTGCACCAAATCATGTGATTCATGGATCAAATGAAGGCTAAGACTTCCCTCTACCTCTGATACAGCCATGACTAAGCATAGAATTCCCATGCTACCCCGGTATAGGCTGGTTTCTTGGTTAGTATTAGTTAGCATCAATTAGTGTGCTTGGTTGCCATGCTTGATTGCCAGGTTAGGGTTTGACAGGGCTGAGCTAGTGTCTGGTTAGTGTATTTGATGCTTGGTTAGTGTACTTGATACTTGGTTAGTGCCTGGTTAGTATGCTTAATGCTTGGTTAGTGCCTGATTAGTATGCTTGATGCTTGGTTAGTGCCTGGCTAGTGTGCATGGTTATGCTTGGTTAGAGTGCCTGGTTATGCTTAGTTAGTGCCTGATTAGTGTGCTTTGCCATTTATGAGAGAAATAAAATGGTCAAATACAGTTGAAAGGCTACTGTGCTTACATGATTTGTCTCATTTGGGTATAATTCCCA
>JBBPUL010000084.1:0-42783 GCA_038094675.1 Spongispora temasekensis
CTCACAAACCCAAGTTTATGTTGTTCCGCCGGCCCATTTTGATTTTGTCACCGGGTGGGGGCCCCGGCCCCCCCCCCCCCCCCCCCCCCCCCCTTTTTTTTTTTTCTTCTTCTTCGAAACAAAACGTGGTCGAGTTTCCGAAGAAAGCAAGTCGTCGTTCGACGTGAGTTGGTAACGTGGGCGAATCTCGGTCTGTACGTACATACATACATAATACAAATGGGAGGGGGGGGAGGGGGGAGAGAAGGGCAACAAACAGGGGTATGGAAGGGTCGATCTAGCGTGATCGAGCACCCTCGTCGCCTTGACGTTTGAAAGAGATAGAGAAAACGAAAAAAAGGATAAAATAAAATAAAATAATGAATGAATGAATGAGCCGATTGAATTGGGAGACCTGTGTACACTGACAGTACATTTAACTTACCTCGCCCTGTTTTTTTTTTTTTTTTGTATGTGTCTGTGTCTGTGATAGAGATTCAGAATACAGTTTAGTTTGAGACTTGCGCGTCACGTCCTGGAGGTAGCCGTGTAGTATGCGACGAGATCCAACTTGAAGATGCAGTCTGTTTGAGACGTGGCGTCGGTCACCCGGCCCTTGCTGTTGCTGACATGCCCATCGGCAAGGGTCGCAAAGCAAGCTTATCTGTGTGATTCACCTCAGGTTAGATATTACAGAGGAACATTTTTACGAGCATACAAGAGATAAAGATAAAGTTGATTCACACCAACATCTCACCAAATTGATACCATACAAAAAGACTGTTCATTCCAAGGTAGTAGAGTAGCACCTGGCAACTCATCATCATTTGAGTTGACAAGGAGTGGGAGTACAGTGACGCATGATGGATGGCCCGGGGTGACACAGAGTCACAGACTCGGAAGATGCCACTAGTAGATCATGATCTCTCGCGTTCCGGAACCGATTGAAACGCACGGCCGTCTCCGCCGCATTCATGCCAGATATGAAGTCACTGGCACTGGCCCAGGAATGGCGACGGTGGTCGCACCCCGTGATTTGATTTGAGTTGGGTGCATTGGTTAGGGGATAGAGAGAGAGAGAGAGAGATGCAGATTAGGAGATTTCCGAGCGGGAAAGAAAAAAAAAAACGAAACGTGCGCGCGCGCGCGCGAAACAGAAACAGAGAGTGAGAGAGACCGAGAGAAAAGAGAACAATGTACTGTCAACGCCACCAGCGGTCAGATACGGTTATCGCGCAAGCGGATCACGGTGCTCCGAGGTAGCGATGAGGCTATGTGCAATATGATGGGCCCCCATCATGGCGGTTCCTGCTTCAGAATTGTGCGTTATCGATGTGGCAACCCGGTCTCGGGATCGAGAGTTCGAATTAATGCCATCGATTAAAAAAAAAAAAACAGGGGGAGGGGGTGAGGGGGTCGTAAGCCTTCGATAGATCTTGGGCCGTTGCATGTACACGTACACGTGTGTGCGTGCTCGGGGATATGGGACCTGACCTGGAGTCATAGACTTTGACGAAAGAACCCGGAGGGGGAGGAGCGGACTGCGAACTATATCCAAATCCGTCCCGGATCTGTCGCTCTGGCTGGCAACCCATCATGCAGTGGCGGCAAAACCAAAACTTGGGACCCTGACCACCGGTCGTCTGATCCCCTTTTGTTATTACTTGCTGACTTACTTTTATCATCATTGCCCTTGTCGTTCTGCGCAAGGGTCGCCGCCGGTCACCAGATCACCCTGGCAAATTCATTTCATTTGAATGGAAAAACTGGCTGTGCTCGATGCGATCCGCAAAAAGAATAAACTCTGAATCAACGCACACATCACAACGTCGAAGAGTCAGGGACCGGGAAATAGACAGTAAGAGCAGAGACGACCAAAATGGGGGGGGTACAGTAAAACTTACTTGGAACCGCTCGCCGGGCCATGGGTGAAACGGCGCCCTAAATTTCTCTTCGGATGCGATGCGCCACCGTCGACTCGGGGCGTGCGTCATCTTCGATGGCCCATGAGAGAGTCACGTACATCATACATGGCAGTGGTAAGTAAGAAGTCGGTGCCCATCGGCGACTCCCGAAAAGTTGGAGCTTGAACTGATCGGCGGGAAGAAGTTGCGAGTCTTCTCGGGCGCTTTTGCCAACTTGCGCAGCTCCCGTCGAACCGATAAACCAGCCTTCACAGTGAACCATATACATACATATTTGTTTCAACGGCACCACGACTCTCACTTGAAGCCTTTCGGGGGACAGCCTCTCTCTTGATACATATGATGGCGTGGCACGGTCGGCAGCTCATAGCCAACCTTGGCAAATCACCGCAAATTCATTTCCGAGGCATGCTCAGCGAAGTCATTCATGGCAAGTAGAGTTGGCGAGATCATCGATCGCATATAGGTCATTGCTCGCCGACTCGCTCACACACACACGCACGTCCGTTGAAGTTGACCTTTCTCTCTCTCTCACCGGGTACTTGGCTTATCCCGGAAACGACGCCAAACTGCTAGACGGTATGATCAATTCCCCCGTTCATATCCCGCGCCAGTGCGGCAGATCCTAGACGCCGAGACATGAACGAGAGGTCGGACGTCAACGCCACCGTGACCCCCCCCCCCCTTCAACATTACCTTATTGACAGAATCAACCTCTCGTCGACTACATAATAACTATATCGCCGTCCTACTGGCATGAGACAACGTTATGGATCTTGGTCTGGTGACATCGCCGTGTCCCCCTCTTCGCTCCCGGTCACTAATTTATTTTCCTCCCCATAGCACCCTCGTTCCTTGTTCCTGTCAATAATTTCGAACCGTTCGTCTACTTTGCACTCAAGCGGGTAAATTACCCATTCTTCTGTTCCGTGGGTTCATTCAATCGTTTTGGAAGCAGTGAGGATGACAATATCATCCATACTTGTCAACGATCCAGGGACGTACAATCTCCATTTTCATGATATGATCTCACGAGAGAGAAGAAGATTGAACAATCCAAAAGTACCTTGAGCTTGGCCACCTTTCTTGTGCCAACTCTTTTTCTAAACGTACGACAACCTTGACAACATGGACAGCCTCCAGGTGTCGATCTGTGCATGGATGTTCTTTCTTTTTCTTTTTTCTTTTTTCTCTCGCCACGATTACATCCATTGGATGTTCCCACTGTTTCTCTCGGTACGTTCCTTTCCCCCCTAACAGCCCAAATTATGATGACGAACGATGACGAGAACCTGCGGAGCTTGGTGGCTCGTAACCACAGCGGCACGGCGTTCCCCCGGTTGTGCCCTAAGCCCCCATGATAGCCCCCTTGTTGAGTACATATTTACACCCTATTTGTCGATCCCGAAGATAGCGATCATCATATCAGCATTAATCGAATTCGAAAATGCGGTCGCAACATGTACGCCCACATGATCACTTCCGCCATGTATGTTCCTTTTTCTCTCAAGCCGTTCGATGGCGAGCCACATCATCATAATTGATACCATAACTTATCCCATCATCACTTACGATTCGGTGGGTCATATGTATATAATATGTACATATCGTAAGTCGTTTGCCATCATCCGTGATCTGATCACACCAACATGATCTCACCATCGTGGGGACGCGCGCGATCCATCGGGGGCGTCGAAAAACAGGGTCGTTGCGATCGATCCCCCCTCCCCCAGTGACATTTTTACTTAACTGTAAAAACCTAAACGCGTCGCTCAACAGATTCTCTCCACGGGCGGAACGGCATGAACGAATCGACCTGGCAACTTCCTCGATGAACCTTGACAAATATAACAAATAATACCTCACGTATGGCATACATACATATGTATCATGAACGGCCCCAGTGACTGTATGTACATACCAGCATCCCGGAAGCGGCGTCTCAGAGGGTTGTGTGTGTGGTGGGTTCCCTCATTCAACTCTTCTCGTCCCCGCCCGCGCGGTTCCCACTGGGACTCGGAGGGGATCACCAAAGAAGAAGGTGAGCGTAGTAACCGTGCCAATGTGCCGCTGCAGCGGTCTTCTTCTTCTGACATGATGAGATATGATCAAGTGATCGACAGAAAAGTGACATACCACATACTAAGTACATATGTATGTACGTCGTCGATGCGGCGCTATATCAGTGATCACGAGTTCTCTCCGTGTTTGTGGCCGTTGGGAGGTACATAACCTGAGCACTGAGTCCGCCAAGTCACTGTGGCCGCTGGCTGGCATCGCCATGACCGACAAAGGTGAACTGTCATTTGAAATTGTGTAAGTACATACTCGATTACCCAGACAGGGGATCTCAGAGTGGGGGGGGGTTGAAAGGTACATAACGCTCACCACTAGCTCCATTCGCCTGACAACCCGGACCCGACGTCAAGCACTATGATCCATCAAACATGATCATGATCCAGTGATCACACAGTTATGGAAGTTCGAGTTGAGCGTTTTTGCTACTACAAAACAAACTGGCAACGGCACGCCGGGGGTTACCAGTACCACAGCCTTCCCCCCCCTTACATCGTACATATATACCTATTTCAAAACGGCCTCAAATCATAAGTAACTGTATATAAAAACAAGTGTGGGGAAAGCCCAGAAAAGGTGAGAAAACTCCCTGGATACCGCTAAAATCAGAAAACAGTCTAAGCCGCTTCTTGTGCTTAAATTGAAGCATGAGAGAGATTGGTGTGTGGCAGATACATAGTAAGTTAGTAGTAGCATCATGATGAGTACATATCATGACAGTACGCATACATTTGAAGTAAGTGCTGGGGTGATCCGGGAAATGAATGCGCCAGAGAAACGGGACCGACGTACATAGTACATGACACATTGATGGCAGTACTGTATTTTATTTTTGTGGTTTTCCTAAAATTTGCTTTTTCAGACTCGCCAGCGACCTCGAAGCCGTAAACACACATCATGATAGAATCAGTTTGGAAGGGTCTTCCATGGTAAGTAACGTCACGAAATAAATACGTACCTATCGCAACGGATCGATGGTGCACATTCCTTAAATGGGGGGACCAGTGCACAGTCCAAGTCAACCATTTCTGGCCTTGAAGAATGTAGATGCCGGCAGTGCTGGGTTCAATAACTGACTCGAGTGAGGAGTGAGAGATAGTTATCTCAAGGAAGTTAGTCAGTTGATGATACTGCAGCAGGCGTGGTTTTTTCTGTCGTAACAGATGACTGACCCGTACGCACGATACCATCGGTCACGTATACGTCTACCTACATTTCTATTTGATAATCAAGCCAATCCGGCCAACAACAAAAAAGAAAAAAACACAAGTACACGAGCACAATGTAGTCATCGATATGAAATGTGCATATACAGAATGGAACAGTTAAAATAAAGTCAACAACATTTGGGATAGCAAAAACAACACATTGCAGGATGAAAGAAAAATAACCACGCTCGGGGAGAGAGTCCCCTTCATCCATCCGCGTACGAGTACCCAGGTGATCCGCGGATACGCACATGTCTGATCGTCTCTCCGCCCCCAGCACCACCAGCATCAGACTCGGCGAGCGAACCATTGCTCGCCAGATACGCGGGATCATTGTACACGCTCGGGTTGTACCGCCCATAGGATCCTCTCGACAACGACGGAGGCTGCTGCGACGAACCCAACGAGGCGTTCGACGGACGTCTAGACGCACGCGAGTCTCTGCCACTTGCACCACCACCACCACCAACCCCGCCGCTACCATCCGTAGCGCTACTGCCGGTCATCATCACTGGCTTAGTCCTCGACGAGGAGGCGGTGGCGGCGCTCAGGCTGTCGCGCCTCCGTCGCCCTTCTGACGTGACCGAAGGATTACTCCCCGCGGCCCCAGGAGGATACGGATACCCATTGAGTGACGCGGACCGAGATACCGGTGGAGCCGGGTACGTCACCCCAGCCGGAACCGGCGACGCAGCATAAAAGGATATCGGGCTCCTCGACCTCTCCGAGGACGGAGGGCCGTACGGAACAGACGGGGGGCGTCCGCCGCCACCACTCCCAATATTCCTTGGTATCACCGGAGGACCTTGAGAGGGCTGAGAGGACCCGTCAGCGTAGGACGATGGAGGAAAACCAGGAGAAGGTGGCCTGTCTGGCAAAGAGCCGTAAATGGACCCTCGAGGTGTCTGTGAACCCGGGATGATCGGCGGGCCACGATGCCCGCCGCCGCCGCCGCCGCCACCACCACCACTACTACTACCCAACGAAGTCGAAGGTGGCGGGAGCGGAAGATTAGCATGGTCGGGACTCAAGAAACCACTTGTAGGGATATTGCCCCGCCCTCTCGATGGGGCATCGGACGGAGGCCCTGACTGTGCCATTTTTAATAACGTCAGCCAAACCCTAATAAAATGGATGAGATAAAATAGTTACCGGAGGCTCGACGTTGATCTCAGGGACGGAACTATCTGAGGATAGTGGTCTCCGTTGATCTGTACCGCTATATTCACTCCGCGTCTCTCGACGACCCTGACGTTCGGAGGCTGTCCGTCGTCGTCGCGAATCCGGTTGCTGCAGCACCCTAGGAGGAGACAGTGGTTCTGGCACTGTGATTTGGGCTGGACGGAGTACTGGAGTGACGTCTTCCCGACGGCGCTGAGAACGCGACTGCAAAAAAAAAATAATCAGAAAGTGATGGAGAGGATGGAATGACCCAATACGTACACCCTCAGCCTGTTGCCTCCACTGTTCTGCTTCTGAGGGGTCAGAATATCGTAATTCGTCTGCGAGACGTTGGTTTGACCTCCTATCCCGGCGCAACGTATCATTACTTTTCATTTCTTGAAACGAATGGCGCCCTGTCTGCGGGGTAGAATAGTCTGACATACGCTCAGATCGCATACTCGCGTCCTCGTGGATGACGCTCAGATTTTGCGCGCGGTCTCGTTGCCGTCCACCCGTGGGTAAACCAACAATTTCTAGTTGGGAAATGGTCGATGCCACGGATTGTTTCGTAGAGGCGAGCGAGCCATCTGGAGAACCCCGACGAGGGGGGTAGTTATCATACATGTAGTCAGGTCTCCTTCCTCTCTCCGAGGCTGCACCCAGGGTTCTCTGGGAGGGGGTTGGAGAAGGAATGTTGCGTTGCAACTCATGGGGAGGTGGAAGAGAAATGTTGTGAGGAGAGTCAGCCGTCGGAATATAATTGTCTGGCGGGATGTTGTGACGCAGGCTCGGTGGCGAGTTCTGAATGGACGAAGGCCTACTGAAGAATGGTTCGGTGCTGGGAGGCCCCGCCCACGGCTGCGAGTGTGGCCGGGAAGCGTGGCTAGAGGCCGACGGGGCCGAGGCTGTGAAGCTCCGTGGTTCCACGATTGTCGGGGGAGGAGGGACGATGGGGTCAGGAACGCGCCTCAGGGTGCTCCTACTGTCACTGTCCGAAGAGTCTCGTCTGCTGCGGGCGCTGTGACGCTGGTTTTCAAGCGATGAATTGACTGCCGTTCCGAGGCGGTGCACATCGGGCGCGCTTCTCGCGCCCGGAGGTGGCGGAGGGATTGGGGTAGGCGCGTCAACGACCTCGATTTGCTCCGGTTCGTCACGGTCCTCGAGCAACCTATCCACCACCGCGGTGGCCACCTCTCGCATCTCGTCGGTCCGTTCCTCGACCGCGGATGCATGGACCTCCCTATAACCCATCCTCCTGCCTCGACGAACGCCTTCTTCAAAACCCAACCGACGGCCTTCCTCTCTCGCCATTTCGATCAACCGCTCCTCGTTCAGGCGACGCGCCTTTGAGCGCGCAGAAACCGCAGCCGCCTCCGCCTCGTCGCGCTGGGCCTCAATTGCCTTGAGCACGTCCTGAGCGCGAATGATCTCGTTTTGCGCATTGTTCAGCTGGAGTTTGTACAGCTTCAATTCCTCCTGTGCGCGGACTGCTTGGTGCTGGGCGGCCACTCTGGCCTCGTTGATGGCCTTGGCACGCTGTATGGTGTCTTCGATGCGCGTCTCGGCAGCGTCGGCACGTTTTGTCTCGTGCTCGAGTCTTTCAAACGCGTTGTAGAGAATCTTGCGCATCTGCTTGGACTCGTACTCTTCGTTGACGAGCATATGCATGAGGTCCCGTGAAGACGCGGTGGAGTGCACTCGTTCGCGCTCGTGGCGGAACTTGAGACCAGGACCACGGCGAGACCTGAGCGAGTCTGGGAGTCCGTCGTCATCGAACGGAGGTGGCGAGAGCAGGGAAGTCCTTGGAGACAGAGAGGCCTCGTCCGACTCTGGTGGACTTTCTCTGCAAAAAACCGAATCAGACGTTTTTTTCTTGCGTTGACATCTGCCACTTACAACGGCCACGGATGTTGTGACATTGGTCCTGTTCAAAGACAGGACAATAGGGCGGCGTGACACATATGGTCACGTGATGCATCGCCTAACTTGGATGTGACACAGTGCTGACTCATGTCACGCTGTATAGACGCAGTTGCAGCCACCTGAACCTTATTTGCCTCGTAGCATCTCAACACCACCATGAGGTACGGGACCACACGCGACGCGTCTCCCTGCGATTTTTTACTATTGTACACAGCGGAAGCAAGCTCTCAGTGTCAAGCGTGCGGGGCTCCGTCAAAGAGCTGCTCGCAGCCAGCGGCGAGAACAGACGCAACTTTGTAGAGACGATCGAACTCCAGATCGGTCTCAAGAACTATGACCCCCAGAGAGACAAGCGTTTTTCTGGCACCGTAAAGTAAGGACGCATGCTGTCTCATTGTCGCGCCTAGGGCCGATCCTTTTTCACTAGACTACCCAACATCCCTCGTCCACGCATGTCCATTTGCATTCTCGCCGATGCGGCCGATATTGATCGTGCCAAGCAAATCGAACTCGAATACATGTCCGTTGATGACCTGAAAAAGTAAGCGCATGCTTTTCCTCGATCCCGGCATGCGTATTGAAGACCTCTTATCCAAGGCTGAACAAGAACAAGAAACTCGTCAAGAAACTTGCAAAGAAATACGACGCTTTCCTGGCATCCGAGGCCCTCATCAAACAAATCCCCCGTCTCCTCGGACCCGGTCTCTCCAAAGGTATGCGCGTCAATGACTTTTCCGAGGAGAGCGTGATCGACAGGCAGGTCAATAGCCGGAAAATTCCCAACTCCCGTTTCCCACTCCGAGGACCTGACAAACAAGCTGGTTGAAGTTCGCTCGACTATCAAATTCCAGCTGAAAAAGGTTTTGTGCCTGGGTGTTGCCGTCGGACACGTCCAGATGTCTGACGACCAAGTGCTGGCTAATGTGATGCTGAGTACGTCTCAAAAGGCTGACGCGATCTTTTTGATCTTTACGTGACTCTTTTCGGCAGGCATCAACTTCTTGGTCTCGCTACTTAAAAAGAACTGGCAAAACGTCAAGTCTTTGCACATCAAGAGCACGATGGGAAACCCTGTTCGCCTATTCTAAGCGCGAGCAGAATATGGGTTGTGTGTGATGGAGCGGGGTATCGAAGCCGAGAGCCGCAGCATCTGGTATCATAATGCAAAACATGAAGCCCCGCACGCTTGGACCAACGGCTTTGAGGTGGGAAGCCGATTGGGAGCTGATTTGGTACCACTATTCCCATGTAAACACGCGTACATTTATGTAATCCGCCGCTCTTTTTCATGGAGGGACGGAGTGTCAAGGGTCAGATTCGAAGTGACGGAGATTTCCGTGAACGTGTTTGAAGTCGGTCTCACCCCGGACGAGTTTTGCAGGCGGTACAAGGACCCGCTCCTGGGTGTTGTCAATGGCTCGGCGAACAGCAAAGTTGAGCAGACGCGCGATATGTTGGGCTTGTGGACATTGTCTCCAGACAGTATAAGGTGTGTCTATTTCTTTTTCGCGTCCCATTATGATCCTGATCGTTTACAGGTCTTCTTGTCTCAAGCTGCATTCCACTCCCTCGAGGACCGCATTCGTGCCCACGACGTGTAAGAACAGAAAAGAAACTGCCTCCGCGATGCAGAAGCAGAAGCAGGCCTCGACGTGCGCTCCATTGGCGACCCATACGCCCCTTATTCCTCCCCAGGTCTCCCTCCAGATGACTACGCGGATCCGTTCAATCAAGCGGCTTCGCAGGCACACGTCCCGCTAGTAGCCAACGCCTCGCCGTTCCAACGGGGGGAGCTCTGCGACGACGATTACGAAGCCCGCAAATCGTTCCGTTGAGACGACTTCGGTAACCGTAGTCGACTCACATCTGGACGAGAGGAATCAACGTCTAACTACGGTTCCGAGTCCTACGCTCCCTCGAGGAACATGTTTCAGAACGCCGACAAGGATGGACGCGTCGCTAAAGAGACGCTGGCGGGCGAGATTATGGAACACGAGACCACGGAGGTTGTCAAGGAGACTTCAGCTCGTCGACGCTGGGTCTTGTTGTGTTGGCTACTGACCTGGTGGTGTCCGTCTCCTTTCCTCAAGTGGTTCGGCCGGATGAAACGTCAAGATATTCGCCAGGCATGGAGGGAAAAGCTCGCACTCGATATCATCATTTGGTTTATCTGTGCCTGCGCCGTTTTCGTCATTGCAATACTCGGTCTCGTCATCTGTCCAACGGAGCACGTATTTAGTACTGCAGAACTCGCATCTCACTCGTACTCAAGTTCGCAAAACAATGTATATACTGCGGTCCGCGGGGAAGTGTTTGACCTCACGCAGGTTGCGGCGACACATCAGAGAGTTGTTACGGTTGTCTCTACAAAGACAATCTTACAGCAGTATGGCGGTCTAGATGCGACCAATCTATTTCCAGTCCAGGCGCAGCCGTCATTGCAGGTCAGCGCCCTTTGCAACGGTGTCTCTGGTTTTGTCAGTCCATGGGTACAACTTACATCGGCGAATACGACGGATTGCAACGCTCGCTACCACGATTTCCGTGCAGTGGCAAACGATTCTCGCGGTGATTGGTATTTTGAGAGTATGACCATCATGCGTTGGAACAATCGCGTCGGCTACATGGGCTACACTCCCAAGAAGATTTCCAGCATGGCGAACTCAGGGTCCTCCCTCGGTATCTACAACGGCCTTATCTACGATTTAACAACGGCGAAGTTGCTCCCGGCGATGTAGACGCACAGTTCATGGATAGCACGCTTGTCAATTTGGTTATTTCATATGTCATTATGTAAATCCTTTGCGGTACGGAATACACATAATGGTTCAACCAAGAAAAACCCCAACGACATAAAAAAAGCGCGGTGGTGCTTCAGAAAAGTGTGACGGCTCAATGAAAAGCATGGCGACACATGAAAAAGCGCGGCGGCACCATGAAAAAGCATGGCGGCACCACGAAAAAGCGCGGTGGCACCATGAGAAAGCGCGGTGGCACCATGAAAAAGCGCGGCTGCACCATGAAAAAAGCGCGGCGGATTAAATGTACACCTGTTCCGCCATAGGTGCCTTCCCCGCCACGACAAAGTTACTCGCTAATTCTTGCCATCCTCAATCAGTGCGACCCCAACTGATGTTCCAAACCTTAACCGAAGCGTATCGGCAACGACTCGGTCAGAGCACCGCTTGCTAAGCCGCCTAACAACGAGAGTTACCCATTTCAAATTCACACCGGAAGAAAAAAAAAATGTAACCGACATAAGATCCATCATGTATATTGACAGATTCAGCCACCACAACCTAGTACTTGAATATTGTCAACCAAGGTTCGAATCCAGTACGAGTTGTGTGACTGACACTTTATTTTTATTTTGAGGGGGAGGGAATCGGATTGGATGGATAAGAAAATTCCGGGACCGTAGGACTGGCCATACTAACTTACTTCCGATGGTCCCCCTCTTTTTCAAATACAGTGCGCGATTCTCTCGATCACGGTCATGAACGCACCAGTGGGATTCCAGACTCTGCCGTAATACCTACCCTCTGAGAGTTCTGCGACTGGCAGTACTATACACAATACCCGCTGTCAAGTGCGTCGGAAGTGGTGATTGGCATGCTACATACCACTTGGTATGCGACGGCAGCAGTCATTTTATTGTAATGATATCCATATCCAGGTCATGATATGTATGATCATGACGATAGTTTTGGAAAGGAGATCTACGACGTGTCTCCGATTCGATATTCGATTCGGGTTGGGATTTCTTCTTAGAAAACTCTCTCTCACTCTCTCTCAGTTCAGTTACGAGCGTTGTGAGGCATACATTGTCAATACTATGATCAGTTCGTGAGCTCACTTACTACTATAGCTACTTTGTACGACCGGCGGTCGTCCAGTGACTCTGAACAAACATGAAGTTGTCATGGTGGGGGGAATAATTGAAAAGAAATAATAATAATAATAAAAGGACATTGTCGACTCAACGCGCTCATTTCATGGAGTCACAGTGGGTTGTCAGAACAGGTTTAGGATGGAACTTACTACTCCGGCTGTACTAACCTCGGAGCGAGGCTCGCACTTTCAAACTGTGAACCGTGATTCGGAACCGACGTGGCCGATCATCGATCTCCACACATCGGGACCCCTGGGGGGGGGGCTTACTGTATGCATCATCCATCATCCCGATGGAGGAGGAGGGGAGAAAGGAGGGGAGAGTGTTTTACACAACTGAAACGCAACGCACTTTTCAAAAGTCGGCGGGATCAGCCAAGTTGACAACCTATTCAGACAGACAGCCTCAGGGCGCCTGATCATATCGGGCCATTTCAAAGTACTTGTAATACTTTACTGTAAGTAAGTAACAACGTCGAAAAAAAAAAAAGAACAACACAAACAGCCCGTCGGCGATCAATCAATCATACGAATATGAATATGTCGCAATACTTATCCGACCACCCAACGGTTGTTGCGAGGTGATATTGTGTCCATGTAGTTGACTCCAAACTTTAAAAAGAAAAAAAAAGGCTGTATGTACATACTGTTGTGGGTGCACTTTTCAGAACATTCCACTCCACTCCATTCAAATTGACGAAAAGTTGGCGAACTCGGGGGAAATTAACCACTACTACATAATATGTACATGTGGACCACACGCAGAAAAAGCAGTACATAAGTAGCACCCCCGTACCTCACTCGTACCCTTATATACTGTACTAGCCTGGATCCGGCTCAGTGGCATACGACGCGTCGCGTGATTCGAGACTTGAGAGGAGGGGTGGGGGGTCCCGGGCGCTTGTAAAAAAAAATCAAGTACATAAAATGATTATAGCGCTCGGCGGCGCTCCAATTTGAGCCGTATACTCATACCAGAAACAGCAGTCGGAGAACGAACAAAGGTGAACGTACATGACCCATGGTCCATGAAATCCATAATGCCGCAGGCCATGTCAGTAGTACTATGCATTTGGCAGTTCTAGTGTAGAACTCCGCGTCAGGTCCCGAATCTCGTGACTGCCTATCCCCCAACATAGACATATGGTACTATAGTATATTCAAGTTGCATATATATCGGACTCGGCCGCCCGGATCTAAGACCATGGGTCGCCGTCAAATTCAATGAACGGTACCATCCGTAGTCGTGGTTCATGTCTCGGGACTCCACGTCCGTGGTCCAGGTAGGTTATGATGATGATCGGTTTATGGGAGATCCGGCGACTCATCATCGATTCATCATGGCAGCCATATGAAGTGATAGTAAGTATGATACACACATATGTAACTTTTCTATGATTGCAGCCCAATGATTATGATTATTTATCTCATGTATCAAATTCTTACCAAGTTCGCTTCTACTGGAGTCTAGCCTACCTAGCCATAGTATATAGCCTAGACCTCGGCCGGACTGGCCGATCACAGCACCGAACGGATTTCATTTTCCGGAAAGTGGAATGAAAGAAGCGTCACGTTGGGGGGAGCCGCAGGTTGAAAAATAGCATTAGAAAAAAAAAAGATCTCATTTGATCGGAGTATGTATTGTATGGATGCTATATACGGCTTGGAGTACTCATATTTTACTCGTTTACATACATACTTTGATATGATGCGGCAATGCTGGCGTGCATTTTTACGCTCGGGGCGTCACGTACGAAACCGCCAGGTACTCGTACTCAAAGTTCCCCCCCCCCCCTTCTTTCTTAAATGAGGGGCTCGAACGGTAATTACTTTACACTATTTATTTATTTACACACATAATTCTCTAGTCATATCGGTGAACCCAATATACATACATACTTGCATATACTTTCCAGTGAACGTCTTGGAAAAAAACCGTACGTGGCTTCATTGATCCTTGATCCCCTCTTCCAATCCATGTCGAATCAACGGGCCGGCGGTCACCGAATCCATCCTTCAGTTAGGCGCTCACCGGCGTCTTGAACGCTGCCGAGCGCGAGCGTAGGTTTGGACAACTTATGCTGTACTTGGTTAGCGTGCCGACCTTGGTAACCACAGTGACCCCCCCCCCCCCCCCCGATAGCTCCGAATCCCATATAGAGTACTTTTACTCGTAACGTGAACGAACACCCTCGTCACTGCCAGTCCTGGTCTCGGCAGGAAATAAGAGCTGTATAGAAAAAGCTCTAGGCACACACACACACACATACACACACACACACTTTCTCGGAGAAGGGGGGAGGGACCCTGCAACCGGTACAGTGCGGCCCCGCGCGTCACCCAAGCTTTGCAATGCAAGATTACGGCGGATGCGGCAGGATGATACATACGATAAGACGACAGAAAGTTACGTCGGTGCGCCCGGGCAGAGGCAATGATCATATGATGCCATCGGAATCACGCTTCACCTTTTTTGTCATTTTGAGCGAGAGAGAGCGAGAGAGAGATGCGAACGGAAAATTTAAAAATCAAAAAAAAAGGTCCACTGAAGTGAAACACACCTGTTTACCCCATATGAGCGGCGCTCCGCGCCAGCCGAATCAATGATCCAAAACTTTCGAGCAGCCTGCACTGTACTGCGTCGCTACGCACATCGCATGTGTGGTCCACGCACGTACAGTTACGAAGGCTTTGAGTCGGATTACGCCAACGCACAGGCGAGGATGGTGTGATTGCCCGGTGACCCTCACCCCGGCGGGCCGACCCACGACTCAATGTATTTGTAAAAAAAAAAAAGGTTCCGAGAGGAAACATGGATGCATGGGCCGAGGTGCGGCGCAGCAGAGAAGTCCATTCCGGTGACCGGTGGATAAATATTAGGTAGTGCCAGTGGGGAGGGGGATCCAGGTGTGGTCACGAGCACTGTCGAGCGTGTTTGGCTAACTCCTTTGGTTTGTCTTCTCTCGTACTTTTTGCGTAGATCTCGAACACCAAGGGATTCGCGCGAAACGGTTACTGCAACAGCCCATCGGGGGGTCTGTCCCGTGGCGATTTGTTTATTTTATTTTTTTATTTTTTTTAAAGTTCACTATACACCATGTTGATCGAGGCCATGAAAAAGTGGTGGGGTGTGAACGTGCCTCGCAAGACACGACATGGCAGATTTGGGTGTGGGAAAAAAAGGAAATGGCTGAGAACGCCGCGTCTGCATGTCGACGAACATTTGAGTGAGAGAGATAGGCGAGGGGAATTATGTCACGCAGGAAACGTGAAGTTGGTCACGTGTGTGTTTCCCAAGAAAGTTATACATATAGCCAAACGCAGGAGGGAGTGGCGATCTTGGGAGAGGAGAGGCGGAGATGGCGGTAGGAATGAAAAACGGGATCGGCCGATACACGGGCGGGCTTGGAGAGGCGTTTTGACGGATATAAGCTGGTGAGAAGTGGAAGAGCACACTGGAAGCATGGTGGAGGAGGGAGCATGGTGATGGACTTGTATGGGCGGCAGTTGTGGAATGAATGGCTTGCTTGAAGGAGAGAGGATTGTTTCCATGGTAAGAAAGTTGAAGAGGCGAACTCAAAGTGATCGGTCCCTATGTGTATGTGAGTACAGTAGCCGCATCAAGCGATCAACAGATGTCGTACGCTTGAAATGGGCATGCCAATGGAAGGGGACAAATGATGGGTGATCGCACGTTGCTGATACGTTGTTTACGTCTAGACGGCACCGAAAAAGGGGAGGTGGTGCCTGATCTGAGGAAAATGAAAAAGGACATAGAGGGAGAGCAAGGTTTTGCTCAATGTCGCTTGGTGGCACTGGCTGAATCAGGCGGTTGGAAGAGTTTCAGCTCCATTCGGGCGGAGGTGACGTGGAGGGGGGGGTTGGTGACAGGTCACGTGCTGACCGAGGGAGGGAAGGAGTGCGGCGGAAGTGGGGGAGGCGGAGTGCTGGTCAAAGAAGCCTCGTTGAAAAGGTTCCGCGCCGAAATTATATTATATTTGCGCATCCGTTTTGCACGGCATGTGCCGGCTGGCGACGAGACGAGACGTCGTTGACGAGATCAGACGAGATCAGACGCGAGATCGAGATAAGCCAAAAAATAATAATTTATTACAGTAAAAAATAAAATAAAATAATTTTGCAGTACCGCCTTTGACAGGTCCTTCGCCTCATAAGCCTCTGGAAAAAGACGTCCAAAGAGTCGCCCTTCAAGTCAGCTCAGCCCTGCGATGCCCCGTCACTCTGCTAAGCAACTGCAGCAGCACCCAGACTACTACCCCTTCTCAGACGACTCCTCCACTTCCCCCCCCGCCTCATCCCCCCAACTCCCCTCCCCCCACCACCAGCAACCCCCGCCAAAGAAAAAGCACGTCTGCACCACTTGCGACCGCGCCTTCACCACCAGCGGCCACCTCGCACGTCACCTTCGCGTACACACCGGCGAGCGCAACCACAAATGCCCCTTCCCCGGCTGCGAGACTCGCTGCTCCAGACAAGATAACCTCCAGCAGCAGTCAGTTTCATTCGCGACCCTGCACACCGGACCTGTCTCACATCTCCTTTCATTTAGCTACCGCATTCACCTCTCCCCGGGCTCGCGGAGGAGCTCCAGCTCCGCCACTCGCGCTGCGATAGCCCGGGCCGTCGGTGCAAACGGCCCCAAGTCCGCCCGGTCCTCCACCGCCATCGTCACCCCCGAACGCCTTTCCAGCGGCCCGCCCTCCCCGCCCCCTGCCCTCGAACACGCTACCAACATCCATCCCCCGGACTCCCTCCCGCCCCTGGACTCCCCCCCACCCCTCGTCCCCGCCTTCGTCCCCGCCTACAACGGTAGCATGCATTCCGGCAGCTCCTCCAGCCGCTCCCCGACCCCGCTCGAGAACACCTATCCCCTCATTTCCCCCCACACCCAGGCCCTCGCCAGCGGCCACATCCCCTCCCAGACCTCGCCCATGCAGTCGCACTACGGCGACAGTCCTCCCGCCTACGCCGAGTCTTCCCAGCACTCTAGCTATGGCTATGTCTCTTCCTCGGGCACAGGGCCCGTAGACACTTCTTATAATTATTCATACGCCGAAAAATCGCAGCTCCCCCGGCTACAGTCCTCTGCACTCCACCACCACCCGTCCATGGACAGCATCCACGATCACTCCCCACCCTCCTCTGCCCATCTGTCATCCATGTCTTCTCGCCTCTCCATTTCACACATATCACATCCGCAGTCGTATCCAAACCACTATCACGCCGTCAACTCGCCATCGCCAGACTCTGGCCACTCCCAGACGTCCGGCCCACCAACGCCAAACTACCCCGCCTATCAGGACGACAGACACACCACCTACCACCCCATAGACACTGTCACCGATCACCAGGGCCTTAGCGACGGCTATGTTTCCTCCAATCCCAGCATCTACAATCACTCTGTCCTCCCACAGCAAAGTATCCCGAGATACAACTCCCCGCCTCCCGTCTTGGCACCGATCCAGGACGAGCGAGTGATCCGCGGTGATATGCGTGTCTCTCATGTACAGCATTCTCCTGTTTCCAGCATACCGGCGACACCGCTCTCCAGCACCTACATGCCGTCGTCCATACATAGCTACCCCTATCACCTCTCTCTCAACCAGACAACATGGAAACACGACACGCTCCTCCGGGGGAGATCTTGACCCCCCATCCTCCTCTCAAAATGTCGCTCGTCTGGACGCTACTCTTTTTTGCTCTCATAGTTTCTGTGCTCCCTCTGTCTCGTGGATCGGTTTCTCTGTATCAGTCTGCATCACTACTATCACCAAGAAGTATATACCATATAGTCATAAACCAACTGCACGATACTGTACATTGTTGTTTATACGCATCGCCTATGTGATCCCTCAGCGTGTGCCTGATGTACATAGCAAGGGAACATCGGAGAAGATCGTAATCTCTACCGTGAGTGTGACTGCTGCTGTGAACCTGTGCAAGTTCGTCGATCATATCATGGGCATGGGAATGGAAACCTGCTAAAAGGCAGTGCAAGCCCACTTTGTCTCCGTACCTTTACCAGAACACCAAGTCAGCGCCTTATCTTGTCATACTTGCTAATCTACCCAAAAGAAATGCCCAGCGACCTCGACAGGTGTGTTCCACACGCCTTTTGATGCACGCAAACCCTATTCATCAACTCATCTTCGATCGAAACCGTCCGTCCGTTCCAGGCAAATAGAACAACTAACACGATGCGAGCCAATATCCGAGGAACAGGTGAAGAGATTGTGCTTCAAAGCCCGTGAGATCCTCATAGAGGAAGCCAACGTTCAGCCCGTGGACTCCCCTGTCACTGTCTGTCTGTCTGTCTCTCTCTCTCGAACTTTTCTAACTGTTCATATTAACACGACAAGATTTGTGGCGACATTCACGGACAGTTTTACGACCTCGTGGAGTTGTTTAAAGTTGGCGGATTTTGTCCGGGCACGAATTACCTTTTCATGGGTGCGTTCCATCCCCAAAATCCCTTCCAAGGACCCTGAGCCCGGTAGCGAGCGCGTACATACGCGTGCATGCCATTTATCCATAGTCTGTGTGGTGTGTGCGCGCTCCCGAGCGCGGACTGATTGGCATCACATATATGTGGCATTGCCTCCCCTCCCCCAGGCGATTTCGTCGACCGAGGCTTTTACAGCGTCGAAACGTTTTTACTCCTCCTCGCTCTCAAAGTCCGGTATCCTGAACGCATCACGCTCATTCGCGGCAACCACGAATCGCGGCAGATCACCCAAGTGTATGGGTTCTACGACGAGTGTCAGCGCAAGTATGGTAGCACCAACGTGTGGCGTTGGTGTTGCGAGGTGTTTGACTACCTCGCCCTCGGCGCGATCGTCGACGGACGGGTGTTTTGCGTGCATGGCGGACTGAGTCCGAATCTTCAAGCTATTGACCAAGTATGTCGTTGTTGTTGTTCCTCCGATCAATGCTGCTGCTGCGTTGCCTTGCGGCGGTGGTGTTATGGCTCCGAAATATGACAACGGCTCAATCATAACCTTTTCCTTTCTTTTCTCGCTTTGGTCTCCGCTTTCTAGATCCGTGCTATCGATCGAAAACAGGAAGTGCCGCATGACGGACCCATGTGCGATCTATTGTGGTCAGATCCAGACGGTGAGTCATGCTTATCCTTTTCGTCCTTGGTGCTAAAATGTATCTCCGACGCGTGTATCTTTGCGGGTGGCTTTGACAAACCTCTTTCTCTCTCTCGTCTCGTTTTCTGCAGACATTACCGGATGGGGACTATCTCCGCGGGGCGCTGGCTTCCTATTCGGTGCTGATATCACCAAGACGTTTGCCCACAACAACGGCATTGACCTGATCGCGCGTGCACACCAGCTTGCCATGGAGGGGTACAAGCTCATGTTTGACGGGACCATCGTGACAGTATGGAGCGCTCCCAATTATTGTTATCGGTAAGTCTCTCTCTCTCTTTCTATGCTTTACGATACGATAACATGCCCGAACGTTGGCCGTTTCCAATTTCCGGTCATGACGCCCTCTTGTGTCACTGCTGAATGATTGAATTTTCATTTTGTTTTTTTAAAAAGGTGTGGTAACGTGGCTTCGATTCTCGAGCTCGACGAACACCTCGCTCAGGAATACAAGGTTTTCTCGCATGCGCCTTCGGTAAGTAGTTCCTTTTTCAGAAAAACAAAAATGTTATATTATATTATTATGTTTTTATATATTTATACTTTTTTTTCTTCTCCCCGAAAGGCGATATGCGGGGTTGGTTGACCGCATGTGCCGCACGCGCGCGCGCGCGCGCTGATCGCGTAAACCGACTTGACTTTATTTTATTTTATTTTCTATTTTTCTGATTTTCGAAACGTCTGTGGCTAATTTCACGCGTGTGCGCGCGCGCACTCTCTCTCTCTCACAGGACGTCCGGTCAATTCCAGCCAAACGACCGCCGGCAGACTATTTTCTGTGAAACACACATCTGCACACACACACACACGCACACACACTGCGGGAGGGGGGGTGGGGGTGGGGATGTTGGCATGTTCTTTTTTTCTTTTTTTTTCCACATGTCATCGCTGGCAATTGCCGTTGAATGTCGAGTAGTTGGGAAGAAAAGAAAGAAAAAAAAAATCGCACCCAACAACAACAAGCTTAACTCTTGCCATTGTCATGCCATAAGCCCATTGTTCAGATATACATATATACTGTAATTGTGATTGGGAGGGGGGGGGCGTGTTTTTGGCATGTCCGCAGGCCCTTCTCTTCGGTATACCCCATTTTCTCTATGATACATACTTTTTTGATACACATCCGTCTAACATGTTCTACAAGCTCTGTTCGCACCCTCATTTCAACGCCGCCGCTGGTTTTTCATGTGAGCTCGCCGGAAGCGGCGCGCTGTTCTTTGTTTCTTCCATTTTTTTTTCACTCGACCTCTATCGTATTCAACATCTTTGAGTTGGCAGGTGCCCATGGGAGGAGGCCTTTCGTCCACATTTCAAAAAGCGAAAAACGAAGGAGTTCACTGCCATTCTCTCCCTCTCCGAGTCTCTCGAGGGAAGAAAAGTTTACGTTGATGGCGGCGTGCCTTTTGAGCACCGCAAGGACAAGGTTTGGTACAGAATAGAAGAAGAAGAAGAAGAAGAAGAATTGAAGAAGAAGCTAAAAACGGTTGTCGCAGATAAGAATGCGTTATAAGTTATCACGTGTGTGAGAAAGACAGATTAGTGGTGGTGGGTGGGAAAGAACTTTCCACTGTACAATACATACCCAGGCTCGAAAGTTCATGAACTTTTTTCATGTGTTCGTCCAAGTTGCAGTGCCATCGCACTGCAGCATGTCAAGTTATGAAGCTATATACGTTGAAGTCTGTTCCATTCTGATAACGAGCAGGGCCAGAGAGAATGTGTGTGTGTGTGTGTGTGTGTGTGGTGTGTTCTGCCCGTAGGCTCACGTCTCGAATGGAAGAAGCGTTTGCCAGTCAGGTTTCTACTTACGATTTGTTGATCGAGGGCCCCGTAGTAACGTTATACGCGGCCCAATTGCAATGTGGGCGTCCTGACATTGCCCAATGCGTACATAACTTATCATCCCCCGGCGACGGCCAAGCAATGCACGCTGCCGCAGTGCTTGCCACTGAGTTCGTTTTTGTTGTTGTTTTGTTTTGCGCGCCATTGAATCATCATTTTCAAGTTAAAACTTTGTGACTAACAGACCCTTGCTAACCGTGCGACAGCGACATTACATACTGTAAGAGGGGGAGGGAAGGGAAGGGAGAGAATGAAAGAAAAAAGAGAAAGAACTCGGGAAGCGGCCTTTTTTTTTTTTTTGGCTCGCTCGCTCCGAGTCGAAACCCCCGAACTTGACGCGGCGAGAAAAAAAAAGAAAAGAAAATAGAAGCAGACAACAAGTAGCAGCAGTTTGTCAGTCTGAGCCCAGGCTGCTGCTGCGCCCCCGATGCGCCGGCATATACATACATAGTATGTATAGATCCCGCATAGTACCAAACGCTCGGAGAACGACTGCTCTATATCGATATGAAAGGAGAGAAGAGAGAGAGTGGAGAGAGAGAGAGAGAGAGAACCTAGAGAACCCTTGGATGACTTTTACCCAATCTGACAGGCCCGTCGACCCGGATGTTTCCTTTTTTTTTTCATGAGTTCATCGATGATGCGACAACATCGGACCCGCCGCTTCCAAGTTCTCCTTTTTTTTTCTGCTTTACTATACACGATGCTGCCTGCCTGCCAACCAAGATGTCCAGTTGTTGCACGACGACACGTGCTCGCCAGTGTAACAGATACCCTATTTGATACATATTTCTGACCAACGAGAGAAAGAGGGCGGAAATGTGAACTTCATTCAATATGATTTTGACATCGGATATCAAGAAATCACATATTCAATCGTCGGCGGCGGCGGGTGGGGGCAGAGGGGAACCGATCAAGTCTGAATCTCAGAAGGGGGGGGGGCGGAGCCTGAGCGGGACGGTCCATGGTTCCACAAGTGCTTGGGGGGGAGGCGGGTGAAGAGGATTCGAAGAGCGCGTTGACCGGCGGGCGGATGAACGATTAGGTAGAGAGAGAGCGAGAGAGAGAAAGAGAGGGGAGGTTGAGAGGTCCCGTCGGACGATCCGATTCGACTCCCAGTGGAGCGACAGCGGCAGTAGTGATGACACTGCGCCCGGCGGCGGCAGCGAGGTGACGCACGTCTCTCTCTCTCACTCTCACTCTCGCTCTCTGTTTCTGTTTCTGTTTCTGTGTCTCTCCGACTCTGCAGCCTCTTTCTCTTGATCAGAAGCAGTTGAACTCGAATTCCGGTTATTGTTTCGAAAAAAAAAAAAAACGGAATAAAGTTCGAACGCAATCTGGGACAATTTACTAAAAGCCACAGAATGGCCGCTAGATCTGTGTTTCTGCTCTTTCCGAGTTATGATACGGGGTTCCCGGTGCCAAGCTCGCCTCGGCCAACTCAGACGGGAGAGGGCGCAGTTCACTGATAGGCTGATTTGAAGCTCTAGATCTGTGCGGCCGACATCGTCTAACATGCGCTGACGTCGTTTCGGCCTCGCTCGGTCCCAGTGGGTTATGTACATAGCCTATCATGATAGGCTGCTAGTAGCTCATGTTTTACGTTTCCTTTCCCCCACGATATGTATGTACTTACTCTCTCTTTTTCTCAGTCCCTATTACACCATCCCCGTTGACAGTTGGCTAATAAGTTATTATGTTGTAATTTATCGAGTTAGCACTTACATGTCAGAGAGATATCGATCCAACTTGATTCAAAGGCTGTGCATTTGTCATGTCAATGCCCTAGAGACGAAGCTAGTACCAACTAGGAAAGGGCTAACCTGCCTAGACTGAATGGTGATATGATGAGTTTGAGCTAGCTGGAATTCCAGAGAAGAAGGGGAGGGAGCCAACCGTTCGGGATGTTCAGATCTCAGTGCCATATCCACACACACAGAGACAATTCAATCCGCCGGTGCTGACACGAGATTCGAAATCAATTGCAATGATACCGCGCGTGCACCGGGCGAAGTTTCTGCAAGTGGTATCTTTGGCGTGCGTTTTCGATCCCGTCTCAGGTATTACTTGTACTGTCTCTGATTGGACGCTCCAACTCAACCCTCATCGACTGCATCTCCCCGAGCCCGTCTGCCCGATTGGCCGGCCCATCACGAACCATCCCTCCTGTGCACAGAAGAGAAGCACCGATGCAGCCTCGTCGAGAGGGGTCACGCGTATGAGGTATGAAGTATGCTGAAGAATGAGGCTAGACCGAATGGGTCGAATTGAAACGCGAGTCCGTCCCGTCCGCGCTTCTCACACACGCCTGAGTCAACAACGCCCCATGATGACAGCCTGTACGATGATGCTGAATGCAGCAGTATTCTCCATCGATGCAGTATGATGATATGGACGATCTTTCAAGGTCATCAGTGGAGCATCCGAAAAGTTTGGACGGCTCTCTTTCAAGACTCTTTCGGAAGGCTGCAGGTAACCGCCGATGGCTCAGAATACGAACACCCAAGCCCGTATGAACGTGGGGTTTCCTTTTGTATTTATTTTATCTTCCAAGTACGGGACTTATCTGATCTGAGAGTGGTCACAGCCAACCCAACCGACGAGCGCTAATATCCATGGTTATCATCATGGCTCGTCCGGGGAAAAAAACAAGATTCAAGGGGAGGGAGGGAAAGGCCGAATGGGAAAATAGGGATTGAGAGGGACAAGGGCGAGGGACAAAGCCAATCGAAAACGAGGAACGAACCTCGGATATCAGGTGCAATTCAGTTTTTGGATCGGCGGCGGCGTGAACCGTCAAAGTGAAACAGCATAACTATGCGCGCCCAACTAAGCCACAAAGACGTGTCATGCTTTGTACGAAGTGCTCACACGCAACAGCCATCGGCTAGAGCGAACGTCAAGAACACAACGAGAAGGTGAATAATGGAAGGGGACGCGGGTCCGTGTGTTTTGGATTTTCAGTTGAAGCGGTTCGCGAAGGGAGGAAACTCTATAGGTTGGGTTGGTTTCCTACCCTCATCTCCCAGACAATCGATCGAGTGAAAAAGAGAAAAGAAGAGGGAAAGAGAGAAAAATAGATGAGACGTCGCGAAGCCCCTGACGTGATCTTTTCACAACCGTTCGGAGACAGTTGGAAGATGGGATGGACACCGGGGCATGTACAATTATTCCGAAGCATGCAATCGGAGGACTCACCGATAGGCTGAGACTTGCCATATGGTAAGCACCAAGGTTTCAGCAGTTCCCACGTGTGCACTGCGAACCCAAGGAAGAGGAAGTCAGTGCAGTGGCTTTCTTTCGCCGAAGAGCCGAGAAATGCGGAGGGAAAGTAAAAAATAGACACATGCACTACTTATGACTGCATCCGCGAAGCCCGTGTGCGACTCGTTGTCCATGAGTCGACGGCTCCGCTGTGGGTAACTCCAATGGACCCTGTTGAAAAAAAAGAAGCAGCCAGCCATAGTGATGATAAACAATCAGAGATAAAACCCTTTCCGAGGGCCCACTTGGCCAAGGGCCACGCAAAGACCGAATTCAATTGTGCAAGGCAGCCCCGTGCACCCCGCATTTGCCCCACTCAACTTCCCGCTCGCTTCTCACCATTTTCTGCAGCGATGATGCTGATGGTTGAGTGTTATCATCAACATGGCATCATCGAACATGTTCTCCATCAACGAAGCCAAGCCAAAAACGAAAAATGAAACGTTTTGTCTGGGCCCCAATACAGAATAGTCCGATGGGAATCGCCGAGAAAAAAAAAACGCATGTTCGATTCTGACAGAGTGCTGCGGCCCACCGATATCAACGGGCACAAGCTTTTTTTCCTTTCTTTCTGTTTGCAACGCGACTTCGGTCGACCTTGGTAGTGGCTCAGCTTCTGATCTCGCCGTGTCAGATTGAAACAACCCGATCATCGCACTGTGACTCACTGTTTTACTTTAGATTTAACTCTTCACACTATCATTGGTGCCACAGCTTGCCACCGTCATGTCGTGTTTGCTTGGCTGTAGATATTGTCCGTACATATCGTCCTCGGAGGTGTGCCACTAATCCAAAAAGGCACTGGCAGTGCGAGAGGGATCCGACGCCGCGAGCGATAAGTGGTGCGGTATTCCAACCCACCCAATCTCGCTCTCGCTCTCATAACTGGATGTGGCAGTGCCGGCAACGAAAGGAAACTGCCAAATTAGGTTAGTCTTCAAGTTCAGGTTGGGACTAGTGCCACAAGGTACGCGGTCGCTGGTGGTTAGGTGGCACCAATCTTGTGGAACTTGCCATTCAAATCCAGCTGTTCCCCAATCGGAGCTCTCACAAGCAGAGTTGAGGTCACCTGTCTAAACGATAACGTACTCATGTCTTGCAAAAGAAAATTTTGCGCGGCGCACCAGTGGAGCTTGAATTAGAATTTGTCATGCACACTCGGTGGCGATCAAAGTGCAGTTGGCCGCCTTCCGAGTCCCCAAACCACACTGTGGAGATAAGTCTGAAACTCTGGCTAGGACAAAGGATTAGCATGGAGGTGTGGCGGAACACTCGGTTACCGGTGGCGGTCCAGGAACGACCCTGAATTAGCTTCTTTGCTAGCCGTTCCCAATCAAGATTCTCTCTCGAGAACTATCTTGTGATACACGGTTATCAAGCCCAGTTGGCTATGGGGACAAGTCCTTAGGAGAGCCAAAGGTAAAGACGACAATGGACGACCAAGTTGCTTTCTTTCAGCAGGGCGAAAACTTGACTTTTACTTTGAACCGAATAACCGGTAATACCGTTATATCCACGTTTTTTGCGGCGGTTCACGACAACGAGTTTGTCGTGCTCCAGCGAGCGCTCTGTTTGTCTCTCACCACCTTCAGGATTCAGCCGGTAATTTACCTCGACGATGACTGTCATTCCCTTGCTTAGGACAGTCCTGTTTGGTGAGTCGGTGATTGGCGCTCAATTAGAGCAGAGCTCGCTAACACGACTTCCAGGATCGATTTTCGTCTTTTCGTTCGTCGTGCTGGGCAGCACTTCCCATCTCCTGCATACTTTTTGGCACTATATAAATACTTCTTTGGCTTTCATTCCACTTGGATTAGGAGCTGCATGTCTGACGATCATCTCCTCTGCAGTGATGTAAGAAACGGAATCCCTTTGCTTTGTTCCCTCTGTCCTCGTCTTACATTTCAACAGTGCGATGGTGGATTATTACCGCCGGGGAGCCGTCACGTCCATGATTCTGTTCCAAGTTATTTGGTCTTGTGCGTAATGTTTGCGTGGTCAATTCCACCATCGCACTAACCTCACGACGACAGCTCTGCTATGGATGCTGTGGGCTGGAACTGCAGGTGATATGGCTGCTGTAAGAGCATATTACTTCCCCAGAGGATGCATATATCATCGCTGTACATCTTTTCGTCCTTAGTGTTGTCAAAGTGGACTCATCGCTTTCACCAGATCCCACGGTTAACCAGCTTTGCTACCAAATCACGATTTCAGCGGTATTCGCTTTTGCAACCTTCTTCTGTGGTATGTCTCTTGTTATTCATTCAAGACTGACGCACTCACAGCATGTCCTCAGCATTCGTGTTCTTTGATGTCATATTCTTGTACGCCGTCATCAATGCCGTGCGTGGTAGAGGTGTCTGGACTGCTTCTGTCAAAGAAGCCGCTAGTGGCACCCCAATTACCGTCGGCCCAGGCGTTTCGACGATTCAAGCCCAGTTCCATCCTGAGCCTGGTGCCCAATTCCAGACTTATGGCGTGCCATATCCCCTCAGTGCCTACCCTCGGCCAAATTCTTTACAACAACAAACCATTCCCCAAGGTCCTTCGACCGTCCATCCTGGCATGAGCTTGCCATATGATTATCCGACATCGCACACTTTTTCTCAACGACAGGTCAACTATGCTACACACCCTGCGGGCCCGCGAGAAGTTTCCTTTACCTCGGTGCCACCCAACTACAGCTCACGTTCTACTGGCGACACCCATAGCCAGCTCCCATCTCCAAGTGGGTCTCAAGGGCAATTCATTCTACACAAATCGCCATCCCAGGCGGTTTACGGATTACATCAACCCGTTCCTGTATGACGATCATACGCCGGAATGATGACAAACTACCGTCTGTCTACGTTATATGTATGGCGTCGGGGCGTTCCGCAGACGACGTCGGTTCAACATGAGCGCGGTGTTGCTGTGTATGAGTATTGCTGTGCCTTCCATTCCTACTACTAGACCAAACACAGAACCCAGTTTACTGGGCTTCCCATGCCAGCAAATTCTTGCCCGTTCTCGCCCTAGCCGGGGACACCTGACCGCTCGAGAGCTGCTAGCGCCAATGGTGTTGGAAATCCAGAAACAAATGTGGATCCGCCGATGGGCGGGCAGGCAAACGATATTGTCATCAATACCATCTGTCAATGAACGGTACTTGTCTGGTTAGTTCTTCTCTCTTTCTTTTAGTCTTGATTCAAAGGGGATCGCCATTCTTAACTCGGGGATTGCCATGAAACTTGCTGCCAATCTCACGTTAGGCAAGGGGGACCGTATAGAGGGGGGGGCCGACGTCATGAGAATGTCGTCGCCGGCTTACTATACGCATCACGGATACTACATTGACAGCTCGTTTTCTGTGGAAAACACGGGGGGGAACGTAACAAAGCAACTGAAGAAACAAAAAGGAAAAGAGAAAGTTGGCACACGTTGCACACCTCTGTTGGGTGGTTTCATTTTAATATGACCATCGCGAGCAATACTTTTTGCTCCGAATGATATTGACTGGAGTGCCGCCGTAAAGATTTTCCTCCTTGTTCTTTTTTCCTGTGTATTGGGGTCTAGTTCTTGAGGCCTTCCTCCTCTCCACTTGTGAAGCCCCCCCCCTTCCATGTACGCAAGGTCCGGAAACCGACTTCAACTCCATACAGCAATGACTACGGATAAGAAAGAAGCCGTGATTGCGCCGCGGCTCATTGCTTCCGATCAGAATCCCATTCATTTCAGCCCTCCTAAAGTGTGCTATATACTTGGGTACATAGCAGCAGCAGCAGTTGAATAGAGTAGAGTCGTCGGATCGGCCGGCAGGTCGGGTAGGCCCGAGCGGCAAGTTGATGCGGCACAGCAACTCGCCACTTGGCCTGCGGCGGAATTGAATGCCACTTAGACTAAAAAAAAAAGAAAAGAGAAAGAAAAAGGGCGCGTGGCCTGCCGTCGGCTGACCCGACGCGCGTATTTGGCGAGTCGCAGTGTCCGCGGGGTACCCACTCTGAACGCCCGTCTTACTTACTTACAACTACTACGACTACTACTACTTCAATACATCGACTACAACGCCCGTGGACACGGCCGGGTCATCAAGAAGCGGCCGTCGATAGCGGTCACTTGAAGCACACGGTGGCATGTGATCATTTGCGAGCAAGTGCGAATCGGAAATTCATTCCCATATTTTTCACATCCGAATGGAGCCGTGTTTGAGTGTATATATGTACATATATATGCACGCGCTAGGCAGGCAGCGGGCGGGAAGTGGGCACTGATCGCAGTGCCGTTGTCCACGTTTTGAAGCCTTTCTGCCATAGACTAGTAGTAGGGCTACGACGGCCAGCTCAAGCCTGACCGCCGTCGCCACTGGCCCCCCAAGGCTAGACCCAGGTACAGTATCCAGAGCTTGTGCCAGTGCGGTCGCGAGTGGCACTCGGAGTCACTGGATTCATCCCGGGCCCGCCGCGTCCATGGTGGTACAGCCTGAGTGTTGAACACGCATGATGGGCGCGCATGATGGGGGGGGGGGGGGGGCCGCACCGTTCCGATTTATCGGCTGCATCGAGTCGCTCGCCTTCCGCGTGGCTCGGCGCGCGTCCGTAATCGCAGCCCCACTATACGCTACAATGGCAATCATTCATTTTTGAAAGGCACGCGATTTAATTCAAACGTCTCTTGCCTTTCCCCCGCGACCTAACGGTGGACTTGAGGCAGCGTCTAATGATTGCATCTGATCAAACCAACGGTCTGTTTCATTACATACCTGTTCCTCTCCGTTTTATTATAAAGGAATATGTCCATGTATGCACTATGGACAGCGCACGCCATCCCATCTTCGTTGATTTGCTCGTTCGATGCAGTATTATTGCTCTCGGGATTCTGTCATCGTAATCATCGGATTCTATAGAGTTAGGTTCAAATCACGCATCAGCTTGCAACCCCGCCTCATGGAGAGCGCGTTTTCGTTTCGTGGTCAATTGCGTGCGCTGCATCAAGAGGGCCTCGGCGAACCCACCTATCATCACAATAATGCTTATTCTCTGTGCCAAACTAGAAAACAAGGTTCGAGATCTTGCTGTCGATCGGTCCTCCGAGCGTACAAAACGCAGCAAGCAAACACTCACAGCCTCAGCATTCGTTCACAATGAAGGGGGCGAAGGGGGGGCAAAGGGGGAACTTATCATGACTCAGATCTGTAAAGGAGAATTGCAGCTGCACACGCAAGCTGAAAGAGTGATACATGTGTACGCAACGAACGTGTATGAAATGGATTCTTCTAGAGCGAGGATGGTGCAATGTGGAAGCGGTAGGCTGGAGTAGACAATCAATACTTTCGTGGGGCCGCAAGGAATAAATGGTTGATCTCGATCATCATGTCTTGCCCTTGGCGACACTCTTGCTGATGAGCTTCGCTTTCTCGAGCGCTGCTTGACCTACGGACGTGTCAGGTGCACACGTGTTACCAACCTGTCGGAGAAAGGTTGCTTACTCTGCTGGACGAGATTCTTCTTGTAGTCGATGATGGAGATGTCCTCCTTACTGAGGTTGCGGACAGTCTTATCCTTGACTTCCCAAAGATCTTCGGCGACCTGCGAAATGAGACCTATATCACGAAAGGAAAATATAAGCGAAACCATGGAATAAGCGATGAGTCCGCGCGATACGCACGGAAATCATGGGAAACGATCACAACACCACCTTCAAACTCTTTAATGGCAAGAGCAAGGGCATCAATAGAACCCATATCCAAATGGTTCGTGGGTTCGTCTATCGGACCAGCCGTCAGCGTCATTTCCACTTCGCCGCGATGACGACGGCGCCACGTACCTAACAGAAGTATGTGTGGATGCTCCATCGCCAACTGTGCGAACACGACACTGGATTAATGGATCAACACCAATTTGACCAATCCAACATTAGATTTCACACCGATTCCGCAGACCGTCTGACAGCTGTCTGATAGGAGAAGTTTGATGGGAGCCAGATAGACCGAATCTGCCGAGTTGCTGCCGCCATGCCTGCAGGGGAAGCGGGCGTGAGATAACTGTATAGTTGAAAGGCAGGGCAGGATGGCGTACTTGGGCATCCTTCTCTGGATATTTCTCGGCGAAGATATTTTGGAAGTACTCGATTGGGGATTTGTCATATGGGAGTTGATCGGCGGAGTGTTGCGAGTATTTCGCCAGTTTCAAACCCGCATGCTTCGAGACCGTCCCCTCGGACGGTTGAAGCACCCCGGTAATAAGGTTGAGAAGGGTAGACTTTCCTGCACCATTCGCACCAAGGATGGCAATGCGGGAGTCCATGCTGAAGATCGCAGTCCTAATTGAGCAACATCCTGAATGCAGACGACATGCTGTGGCTTACTCGATGCCGAATGACAGATTTTTATACAGATAATCTTCCCGTTTCCCCGAGTACGAGAAAGCAACCTCGTTGAAGGCGATGATCGGAGGAGGGAGCTTGCGGATATCTTCAAAGTGGAAGCGCAAGGGACGTGGGGTCTCGACCTTTTCTGTCAAACCAGCAGCTTCCATTTTATCGATAATCTTTTGCTTCGACTTCGCTTGTTTCACTAGGTTAGCGTATGTACCGGCTGACGCGATGAATCTGATTGCGATTTTTCAGTAGATTATTTGGAAGTTGAAAGTGTCACATTACTTTTTAATGTGCGCGATCTCCTCTTGCTGCTTGTTGTATGCTTTCATTTGATTCACCTCGTTCTCCTTCTTTGTACGAACGTACGTCGTATAATTACCCGTGTAATACACAAGCTTCTTCTTCATCGTTAGGTCCATGATATTGGTACACACCGAGTCCATGAAGTCTTGCGAATGGGATGTGATAACGAGGATATGATTATACGTGGACAAGTAGGCCTCCAGCCAGACGACCGCACCCAAATCAAGATGGTTTGTCGGTTCATCAAGTAACAGAAGATGCGGCTTCACGAAAAGAGCTCGGGCAAGCGCCACCCTCATTCGCCAACCACCACTCATATCCTTGGTGGGTTTTTGCATCATCGCTTGACTGAAGCCCAGACCGTGGAGAATGCTTCCTGCCTTCACTTCAAATGTGCTCGGGTCCAGTTCTTCAAGCTCTTCGTACGCGGCGTCGAGGGCTGTTTCGTCTACCTCGTCAGCGACAGACAAGTCTTCGATTCGCTTTTCGAGCTTAGCAACCTTCTCTCTCGCAGAAGCAATGATGAAATCGAGCGCATTCACATCGGATGGCTCAGCTTCTCCCCGTACGAGATAAATATCAATATGAGGAGGAATCTCAATATCGCGCTCCGCCATGGATTGGAGGAACGTTGACTGTGGTTGTCTTGAATGGTCATCACGTGCTATAATGGTAGCAGACGAACCTTTCCCGATCCGTTCTCTCCTAGGAGACCATATCGCTGACCATAATTGAGAGCTATCTCCGCCCCTTCGATGAGTAATCGACCATGGAAGGAAAGAGTGTACGAGTCTATTTTGATGTCACGTCCTTTGGGATCAGAAACCAGCACCCCGGCAGCACTCCTACGCTACGCTTAGTGATGAACGAAATTTCCTGCAGAAAACGCACCTCTCTGTCGCGATCTGGAGTTTTGCCATGGAAGTCAGGTCATCGGTACTGTTTATTGCAGAGAGGCTGGTAAGTGGAGTGTCTGCGGCGCTGCCAATGACCGATCCCGTCGGCGTTGAGGTTGAGGTCGCGGTCTCGCTGTGTTGCTTCGCAGCCTGTTTAGCGGCCTTTTCTGCGAGTCGCTTCTGCTTCGATGCTGAAGGCGGCATCCTGAAAATCGAGGAAGACAAGATGAGTGATCGATGCAATTTTATCGAGGGTCTTAAGATTATCTAATCTATCCAAACTTAGTAAACGAAGGACTCACGCTGACTGCAGTGCTGTCCAGGGCCGTATCTTGACCGTTTGAACAGCGGCGTCACTGACACTGTGGGTCAGTTTTGCAAATAATGGAGCGAAAAACACCTCTTTCTCGTTTTCCTGATCCAAGCCACATGTAACATAAAAATGTCTACCTTTGACCATTCAATTCCGGTGCTCGTGACCACCTACCTGCACGAGTTGAATCAACAAGGAAATCGCTGTTGTTGAATATTTTGAGGTATAGTCATTAATTACTTACAGTAGCTTTGCATCGGGTGTGTTTGTACATCGTTTCGGACTCCATCATGGGTCCGGCGAGATCGTGAATGTCCACGAAAACAAGCACATCCTCTGTGTCGCCGTCACTCACGTTCGTTCCATGGAGTGGTGGCTGTGTTACCTCTAATCCAAATTTGTAATGTCCCGACGTTTGCTCAATCACTCCTTGCGTTTCGCCATGTCCTTCCTCACCCGCTGGTTTCGCAAGGTGAACCATTGCCACACATTCTAAGGTTTTGACTCTAAGAGACAATTGTGTACCCTCCAGGGAAACTCTGAAGATTACGAAACAATCCTATCTGGACTCGCAGCTGATGTCCAGAAGCGTCAGACGCGTCTGGCAGAAATCCGCTTGCGGGAACGACGCACGACACTGCAGTTTACGCTTGGGACGTTCTTCCTCTGGTTTGCCTATGTCAGTCTATGGTATACGCGGACGCTGCCATCGACGTGGCACGATTCAAAGTGGGTGACGGCAGGGATAGTTGTCGGGCCTGTCCTGTACGTGGCGTGGTGCACATCATCCATTCTGAAACTCACCCTCGAAACTTGCAGCATCTTGTTTGCGAGGAGGATGATGCAAATATGGTACTCATGGAAAGGAAACCGAGAAGGTCAGTGCCGGGTCGTTTCTCATTCTTCAACATACTCATTCGTCGATAATTGCCACGTGTTTAGAGAAAACGCTCAAGGAAGTACTCAAGAAGCAACGTGACACGATAGAGGAGATCAAAAAGAAGACAAACTACTACAATACGCGCAATCTCATCGAGAAATACGATGAACCCGCACCGCTTAGTTCAGGGGCTTCTCCCCTGCGAAGGCGCCACGTTCTTCCTTCCGTGCCCCAGACCCCGCTTATGCCGCAACCTCCTCCTCTAACCTCAGCGCCTCCTCAGCAGCAGCCTTTGAAAAATCCCAACGGGCAGAGTCGGGATCCCGTCTTGCAGCTTTCTCGTATGTTCTTCGATGTCCTAACCGCTCGTTACTCTGACCGTGACCTGTTTAGCAACTCCATTGCCTATCCAAGCAACACGCAAGCATTGGTACGACAAGCTCGCAGACGCGATCCTGGGAGACGACGATGAACAGTCTGCAACTGTCGCAGCTTCCCGCTATGCCCTTATTTGTCAGAAATGTTTCACCCACAATGGCCTTGTGAAAGCAAACGTATGGGAAGATACGGGTTTGTTTCTTTGCCAAGTTGCACCGCTGTTCTCATGGACTCACGTCTTTGTGACATGACATAGAATACGTTTGCCCAAAGTGTGGCTTTTTTAACTCTTCAGCACGATCGAAGAAGCAAACTGCACAGTATACACCTTCACCACCACCAACAACACAACACCCTTCTCCTGACCAGGCAGTACCGCAACTACGCCTGCCACACATTCCACCGCGGGTTGACGATACGCCAACTGCGAGCGAGGTAGAGCACGTCGACGGGGATTCTTCGATGGAAGTAGACCATCAGTGATGGTTGTTGGATAGGTTATCCGAACGCATATACGTATCGCGCCGATGGCCACGATACTCCACTCTCTTTCAGCTTTGGTGTTTAGCCTATGTCATCAACGAATAGTTCCGATGAACGTAGTGACTTTCCAACTGTCTTTAACCAACTTCATGGTCGTTTTCTGTTTGTTCTGATGCTAACATGTTGCGTAGGGCTGAAGGTCCTCTTGCAGCTTCACCATCGGTACATTTTGCATGTATTATCAACACGTACATTAGCATCATCCACAGGACTGATTCGTCTTGCATGATAGACCCCGTTGGCCAGTGATTTTCAAAAATTATGATAAATTCGATACCACTCTTGCACGATTTGCCACGGTTTTACTATTCAAATTTGACGAGGTGCACCGTGCACACACCGAGATCTGGGCACGCGAAACCTCGGTGAATGAAATCAGATCACTGTCCTATTTCGCGCTTGTCGTATAAATAAATACTTATAACGTCGTCGATAGGGGGGTCGAGCTTCCGCTGGACGCCTTACTGAGTAGCGTGGCTCGGACTTACAATAATGACCAAAGTATGATTGTAATTTGTGTTCTTCCTTCTCACGTATCTCTGCCACTAGTACCACCACATGCATGGATTCACGGTACAATACAGTCAATCAAAGTTGACACCAATCTCGTTCAACGTAATGGCTAAAACGCGCCTATCATCCTCCTTTGTGATGATCAGACTCTTTCCCTTGCGCTCTTCTCTAAGCTGTGGTGCCAGTGGGTAATGTGGGTAAGAGACTTCCCCCTCTTTCCCTCCCCAATCATTGTCCAACAGCATGACCTTGTTCTTGTCGGTGACGAGGATATTGGGAATTCGAAGATCGCCATGCCACATAACCTTCAGCATGGAATGACTCCACAAGGCTCTTCAACTGATTCGCACAGTCGGTCCGCTCCTCACGAGAAGTATTCATATCCAAGTATTTAGTGTTGGCCAAGAAATCCATCGCTATGCCCAAGATATCCCCGGGAAGTCGCTCGAAACCGCCGCATGACCTTTACTAGCACAGAGGTTATGTAGTTCGATAGAATACGAGCGAGCGAACTTGACGACAAGACAAGCACCATAGAGGAGATAGCAAGGTAGACCTGTCGACCTGCGGAGGTGAGAATGGGCTTGATGATTTTGAATTTAATAGAGGTAGATGGTTCTTCGGTGGAGTGCAGGCTCGTAATTGTGGGGCAAAGATGACTTTCTAATCGGGTTGGTCGCGCATACACGGCTTGAGTATCTTGGTCGATACGACGCAGAAGGTTGAAGGCTGCATTAAAGGCCTGGTACAATCGCTGTCGCTCATCTCCGTCAACCGCACCACCGAGGCACGATAGCGAGGAAGTGAGAGGGGTGTAGTGAACTTGACCAACATTGACTATAGCATAAAACGTAACCATGGGGCCTGCTGTTGTCAAAATCACATAGTACTCTGTAAAATGATCAACGTACCGACAATCGTCAGACCGAGTGCTGGCCCCTTTGAAGCTTCCAGAAACCTTGGATCAACATCAGCCATGATTCGGGTATAGTAACTGCACAGTTCAAAGTCTCTTTGTAGTGATGAGTAGGCGTGAATGGATAACAAGGATGGATTTATCTTAGCAATTTTCCAAGATCTGATCTGAGCAGCGATGTCGATGCCTTCCAATGCGCGTTTCTGGGGAACTGCGGAATCAGCAAGACATCCGGCAATTGGTACAATGTTCCAAAAAGCAATACAATGCCCACTGAGCGTGGTTTCCTCACCGACGACAACGTATAATGTTTGTGAGGAGAATGAAACTTCACGAAGTGCTACTTCTACCGTTTGGTCTGGGGGGATAAGGTCGCCACTTCTCGGCGTGTACTGGAAGATGTCCTGGAGTTCTTCATCACCCTTGAATGATATCTTGTAAGGCACCAAGCTGCCGGTTGGCACGTCCCGCGGAAGTAAAAGCTCCCTGGTGCTCTGTCTGATGGCAAGACTCAGTCGTTCGTCTGGACGCAGTTCGATATCAATGGGGCCTCTGCCACCTCGAATCCAATATATAATCAGGAAAGTTGGGTTTGGAAAAACTATCCAACAGTGGATCACAAAACAACCCGGGAAAGTAAAAGTAGAACAAGCATTACATACCAACGATAAAGTGTAGATGAAGTGCTTTGAACTCGGCGTAAAAATGGCTGCTCATGTTTTTGTTCGCGTGATCACCAAACGATCACCCAATTGGGCGATAGATAGCGCGCCCAAAGCACCGTTGAATCCGTGATCATCGACCTTCATCGGATGTGACTGCGGGACCGTGTACAAACGCAGCGGAAGGTCAGTCCGGTGAGCTAGTCGAGGCCATTACTCCACGAAGCGATTGGCGAGCTCCACAAGAGTAGTATCCATGGAAGCTTCCACCGAGGATAAGGATGTCTCATACACCCAGTACCAGATGTCTAGAGGTTCGCTCATCGCAGGCGAAAGTGCAACTGTCACGCGTCACGATATTGGGTGTCGGTGTTGAGCATGACGGGCCAAGTGCACTTTCAATCGGCACAACACATTTCGGTGCAGCGCGCAACACTCAAGGACTTTACTATCAAGACCACCAGAAAAACTCTCGCACACCCCACTCCTTTCCCCCCCCCGCCCTCTCACGCGCCTTATCGATGATCGCGCACGCCAAACAAGCAGACCACTCCGGGTCCTTCGCCATCGACCTCGACGCCGCCGGATACCCCTGAGTAGCGACGACAAACGTCTGCTCAAGCATCCCCCGGACCTCCGAATACGAATACGAGAACTGTAGGGTCGACGTGTTCGTGAGCGGCACGGCGCCGACGCGAGGAGGCCCGCTGTGTGCGAGGAATATGATGAGAGGCGAGGTGCTGGTGGTTGTGTTACAACCAAAGAACGTCGGCCGCGAGCTGAGATTCTGCGCGGCAAATTCCGCTACAGACGTCGGCACAGGAGGGAATGAATATGTGTAGAGTAACATCGCGCGGTCTTGCGTGGCCTATAACCGAACAATCACCACTAGTTTTCACCTATTAGACCTATAGGAGCGACGTAATGATAGTGAGCTCAGTCGGGAATGAGTGAACGACTGTATTATGTACCTAATGATAGTGAGCTAGGTACCATTTTAGTGAACTAAGTAGTAACGAATGTGCAATAACATACCTCAGTCGGGAATGAGTGGAAAAACGCGGAACGGTACGGAACGCAAAATGAACGAGAGTCGCGAGAAGGAATTACTAAAAACTGTAAGCTAGTTGCGTATATACCAGGGTGTAGCGTATATCAACACGACGTACGATCAATGAGCTCCCATCAGCAAAGTTGTCGACATCTGATGTCTGCAATGTGTCCATGATATTAGCAGTGATATCGTCGTCGCTAATATTGCTACCACACTCACAGCGTCAATAGCCAAGATCACGTCTGCGTCACGGGCTTTGACAAGCAGAGGTTGCAACGGAATGACCTCTCCATCCTCCCCACCATCGACAAGGTTCAGATCCACCTGGGTGGATGCTAGGAAAGTATTAGGTGCAACACCATAGAATGGGTTGGGCTATGATGCGCCATCAAGCTCGATCCCCTGTTCTGGAAAGAGTGATTGCAGTTGAGAGAAATATGGAATTTCAGCGGCCAAAGTAGCCTATCGGTCCTCTTGAGTCTACGATGTATGGGCGAAAATACTGCACGAAGGACATACATTGTATTCGTTGAACAGCTCAGACGAGGTTGCAGCTACCAGTGATGTTTGGTCATAGTTAGTGATGCAAACACTGTTGTTCCTCGTTCCCAGATACTTTGTCGGCGCAAACGCAGACAGCATGGGGTCAAATGAACCCATCTCGACTGTGTTCCCCTGTCAATAGACATAAAGCACACATCACGGACCGCTTGTACTCACAGACATTAAATTCCATAATCAGATTGGAGATAGGCACGTAGTCATAATGTTTGATACTTTCTGATTGGGTTTGGAAATGTTCGCGATGAGGATCGGGAATGGTATCGAATGCGATGCAAATGATTCACTACTGATCAAACATGTAGGGCAGTCGCAAGTTTGGCAAGGTTCTGTCAGATGTCGACATGATGTGATCCGCTGTTTATGTAGAACATGTGGCAATTTGGATGACCTGTAGCGGAAGGTCAGCGATACAGTAGTTGCCTCAAACATCCGTCGACGTCGACAATAGAGGAGAATCCCACGCGCCGCGAGTTCCTGCCAGCGCAACTTGCGTGTTACTGTAACTGTCCTGACAAGGTTGCATGTACCTGAATACGCAGCATTCACTTTGATTCCCGACAACTCGCCAGCATCAGACTGGTGCACCGAGCTGGCTGGACTCTGCGCGAAATGAGAAGGGATGCATCTGCGCCCGCGTTTTGTGGGGTTCCTGTCAGACAAAAGTCGCATCGATGCGGAGGTATGCATATGCTAGGGAGTCAGGGAGGAGGCTTCATCGAGGAGGAGGCAGGGGGAGTCGAGGTTATTGTGGCAGTGTTGGAGGAAGGGACCAAACTTTGGCCCTGATTGGAAGTAGGTCGGGATGGAGGGCGAGCTCTGCTGTGTTAAGGAGAAAGCCGTGGATGTTGCGGTGGTGCGGTGGCAAAAGTTGGGGTAGCCTGATCATGGAGCTTCGGCATGCAGGTGGCTACGAGGTGTTGTTGTCTCGAGCACAACTTGAAGGACGCAAGGCGATGGATACAGCACATCGAGATGAAACAGCCAGATACATTATTTTTTTCCACCACACTGAGACCTAGCGCAGCACCCTTCCCGGGAGAAAGCAGCAATTCGGCGTCGCCGCCCTCGACCCATTACATGGGTGCAGGTATGTAAGGGCGCGCGAGTGTGCAAGTCGGACCCGAGAGACACTGGGACCCACGACCCACGCGGGTTAGGCTGACCCGTGACAATCCCTAAGCGTGAGATGCAAGGGCGCGACTCGAGAGACGAGGAGGGCAGCGAGGATGTCGGAGACGTGTACGTGCACGCTGCCGCGGGAGCATGGGGCGAGTATACTAAGAGCAAGCCAAGAAGGGAGAGGCCGGTGAGGGGCTGAATGGCACACCCGGAAAAAATGAGTTGTCCACCCAAGCGAGAGAGAAATCCGTTGATGAAGCTGACTTGGATGGGTATATTTCGTTGCAGGGTGGCCATATGGCTGACTTGGTGTGTTTTACTCTCTACACCGTTGAATCAATCTTGGGATAAGCACAACAAGACTGCACGGAAGCACAGGATGGACACTGACGAGGATCAAGATGAGTTTATGTTTGTTCCAGTAAAGTTGGAAAGATTGGAATTGACCTTTGCAAGGATTGCTGGTATGTACAAAGAGGGAGAGACCCTCCTCTATGCTGCTATTTCTATGCGCTGAACATCTCGATGCAAGCTCGCTGTTGTCGAGTGCGTCGCGGATATGGACAATTAAATCTACGAATGTTCCATGGTGCCCTCCGTGTAGGACCTTCCAGGTGTGTACAGTAAACGGGCGTCCGACAGATGGTGCATGCAGACTTCTCACCGGTACGGGAAAAGCCCCCTTCCATGTACGTCACTGACCAGCCCCGCTTTGTCAACTATGCATGCATGATATGAGCTGTTTTCTTCTTCATACCTACCATGCCCACTAGGTCGAAACCAACTTGTTGGCACCCAAGGACCTGCTCCGTCTCGTCAAGGCGATCGAGACGGCCGTCTGCAGAGTGCCAAGCAAGCGCAACGATCCGCGTGCAGTCAACGTCGACATTGTCACGTACGGCAATCAGGTCATGGACACCCGCCTACCGAAGAACCGCGCTAACCTGGACAATCTCATCGGCGAGCTCGTCATCCCGCATGCGAGCGTGAGCTTGTCCTCCGGCCCTTGAACGAGTACGTCGTGCGCGTTCGTTGAATTTCATTTTACTCATACACGATAGCATGATTTCAGGCTACGTGCATCCGGTGCGCCATCAAACCATACGCGCCCTCCTGGACGAAGTTGTTTCCACCCGACTCAAAGCCGGGTGACGGCCCGATGTTCAAGGTGATGCCATTCCTGAAATACCCGACGGATGCCGCACTCGAGCCCGCGATCATTCACGGCATACGTGTACCTGCGACCGCGAAACACTGGGTCGTATCCGCCCCATACCCCTCCCCGTCCGGCCGACGCCCACGCAAAACGCACCTGATGGGCGATCTTCAACGTAACTCCCGACTCGTTCTCGGACGGTGCAGAGCACGCTACAGTGCTCTCTACGCTCGCACAGCCGTCTCCTGCTGTCACTTCGGGGGCCGACATGGTTGATATCGGCGGGTGCTCGACACGCCCCGGTGCGGCACTGGTCGGGACGGAAGAGGAACAGTCATGCGTCGTGCCGGATCAAGGAAATCCGGGTGCATCCAGACAAGCGCGTCCGGGATGTTCTTGTGTCGGTCGACCCCTTTCGATGGGAGGTGGCAGAGAAAGCTGTGCGGGCTGGGGCAAATTGTATCAACGACGTGTACGCGTTTACCGGACCGGGGGGCTATGTGCCGGACGTCGAGGAGGCAAACGAAGCCGCAAGAACGCACAAGGCTCGAACGAGACAGGTGGCGAGAAAGCTGAGCGTGTTTGTGGTTCTCATTCACTCGCGTGGCGACGCAGGCAAGAACAAGAGGTACGACTGCTGCGATCCAGACCTCGACCCAGACTCGGACGCGGGGGTATTCGTGCGCGCTATTTGCACTGAACTCGGTCGCAAGGTGGACCTGATCATGCGCGGACGCGGACGGATGCATCGCTGGCTCGTTATGGTGGACCCCGGGATCGGGTTCAGCAAGCCTTTCAAGGCGCAGCGTACTTGACAGGGTTCTCCATCCTCGTCGGTCTTTCGCGCAAGAGCATCTTGGGCGCCATACTGGAGCAAGGGGATATTGGCGGGGACGACGTGGGTGCTGGGAGAGCATTCCAAGGGCGGAGTATGATGGGAAAGGAGTAGGTGTGGGTGATGGCTGCAGCAGTGGAATGTGTGGTCGAGCAGGGGGCCGGTGTGGTGACAGTGTATGGCATACTGGAGATCATCGAGGGACATCATTACATCAGCAAACTAACTCTGTCCAGAGCTGTCCAGAGTTGGACAGACAGAGTTAGTTTGCTGATATACAATGGCATCTGTGATTTGGAGTAGGTTGTGAACAACATCCACCACACCCTTGGAGTCTGCAGTACTTTGGAGTTATGTTTATTTAGTCAATCACTGCTGTCTACACACTAGCACTATAAGTAAGAATATCTGCTGCTGATTCTGAAGAACTGGTAACAGTAACAGCATACAAACTATGTATTTACATACATACAGTAATCATGATATGTATCTCACCATACATAGTACATGATGTTTCAATTAAATCTTACACTAAAATATAGCTAATCAAACCCAAAACTTGCTATAGCACAGTAGTGTGACACATACATATATATACTAGTAGCCAGAAGTTATATAAACACATAGGTCAGCAAATGCTGCAGTACATACATACATACATTACATACATGGACACTACATTAACACATGGTATTATCTATTGTGGGTCACTTGTCCTGGCATTCAAGCTTGCTAAATGGTAAAACAAGCTTTCATCTACTGTAGAGTACAATTCAACTATACTAACACAAAAATATACATCATCAGCAAATCACAAAAGAGCTGTAGGTGGCTGTACAGCTAGCTACAGACAACTACAGTTGTTACAAAGGCACAGAAAGGTCCCCCTCTGTACAGGACTTAAAATATGCTTAAAAAGCAATAATATACTGATTGCTTGCATTTTATCAAATTTTACTCTGTACCACCCTGTGGTGGTCTGTAAGCCTGTAGTCTTGTCTATAAAAGGGTGATTTGCTGATGATGACATGTGGAGTGTGTTTGAGGGCTGGGAAACCCCCTTAACCTGCTTACTCACCTTTAGGCTTGTAAAATGCAATCACTTAATGCCATGTATTCTGCTTCCATAGAAGACAGGACGGTGGTGGTCTTTTATAAATGTAAGTTCTAAAGTAAAACACTTTCCATAAGCTTAAGGTAAAAACCTGTCTGTAAGCAACCAGTTTGTTTATCCTGATCCCAGTCTGAGTTAGTGCAGGCAATTACACCTTTTTCTTCATCACCATTATAGACTAAAGTGTAATTCCTGGTATCAAGTAGGTACTGGCATATATAAAATGCTTTGTTAAGGTGTTCCTGAGAAGGGTTTGCCACTTGTCTAGCCAGCTGAGTTATAGCATAGGCTATGTCAGGGTGTGTGCCAATCATTAGATATAGTACATCAATGATCCTATAATTTCCTGAAAACACATCCATAATGCAGGGTTCACTGGAAACTCATTGGTTTCTGGATAGTAACCAGTTAGCAATGGTGTATTCATTACATGGGCATTGTAAACATTGAAATGCTCAAGAATCTTGTCAAGATATACAGTGACCTCAAAAACCCTTTCCATACTAACCCCAATGGCAGTGCGCTGCGTGCACTGCCAATCACTGTGGGAATTTCGCTTAGCTCTGGTGGGGATATAAATAGAACATACTCTTGGCTACAAAATTACCCCCTGGGTCATGTGATTCCATTCACACACTGTAGAGATATGACTGGTTTAAGATAGCCATGTCATGGAAAGGGTTTTTGAGCTTTTGAATTTACAGGGGTATTTGGATATTATTAGTACTTGGTA
>JBBPUL010000085.1:0-42599 GCA_038094675.1 Spongispora temasekensis
AACATAAAGACTATGAAATAAACTTCTTGTTTTCTTTGCTCCCAAACTGTAAGATAAATTTTACATTCGTGCTTCACGTCTAGAACCACGTCTAGATCGATACTAAATGTGACAAACCCCGTTGTGTGATAAAAACACATCAGTCAATGTGCTCCCACATGAAGATGCCAATGATGATGCTGATATGCCAATAGACATAACAGCAGAGATGTTGAAGACAAAGATAATGTGCTGTGAATGCACTAACTGTTGAATGGACAACACACTATTTGACATATATACAGTAGTGTACTAATGCAGCATATTACATAAGCACATATATGGCTATATCATTCGAGCTTAGTCATTTGAGTTCTAATAACATCTCTTCCACTTCCCACTATATGCCTCTCAACCAGCAAATATATACTTGGTGAGTACCTTGCTCAACCTCTGCTTAGGCTATAGGCCTGTGACTTCAACAGGTTATAAGCCCTGTTAGATTAGTGCCATATGCACCTTAAATGGCTGTGTTAGCTACTTTTCTATCACAGCACCTTAAATGGCTACAGTGGATGGGACTAGTACTCTCAGGTCTCTAATGTGCATAGTAACTCACTGTCATAGAACCCAGCACTATTGTGCAGAAATGCTGTAATGTACTATATCTGGAAAAGAGGTACTGTATCCCACTGCTTTAAGCACAGGACATTGGGTAATGTGGTTATGTCAGTCTAGTACACTGACATTGTGCACATCTAGATCAACACAATGTCCTCTTTCATCTCCTCTTTAATTACTCTTTTTACCAGTACCAACTGAACCCAGTGGTGGCCCTCTATGACTGCCTGCATTCAGGCTACTAGGTGCCTGTGGTGCACTGAGTTCTCCAAGCTGGCTCTCTTAGCCACCATGAGCAAGGAGGAATGGGAGTTCTTTATTGCCTAGACTAAGGTGAATGACACTGTCATTAGATTGGTGTATATACACCTTTCTGAGTCCCTCAAGCAGAAATATGCTGCAACTGCCATTACAGATGACCTCTTGAAGGCCCTTAAAACTAAGTATGACACTCCTTGGATTACTGACACCTTTGTGCTCTTTAAAGAGTTGCTCAAAACCAAAGTCATCCAATCTTCTCACCTGGTACCCTCTCTTAGCAAGGTTGTCAATATTTTCTCACATCAGCTGAGTCTGCTCAACCCCATGCCCACATTGCCTTCTTCATTTACTATGCTGGTCCTGAGTCAACCATTTATTCTCACCTCCTCTCTCATTACCCTGCCAGTCTCTATCGGAGAGAACAAGGCCTGCCTGCTGACACTCATATCCAACAGGCATTTACAGTGACTCCAAAAACCATTCCAATGCCTAATCCCAAACCAGGGCATGCAGCACCCTGCAATCACCTGTGGGAATTTCGCTTAGCTTTAGTGGAGACAAATAAAGTACAAACCATTGGCTACAACTCTGCCCCTTAGGTCATGTGATTTAGTTCAGGGGCTGTAGAGATATGACCATTTCAAAACAGCAATACTATTGGAACAGTTTTTGGACTTTTATTATGCAGTATAGAATCTTAGCTATACTGAACTTTATTTGGTATTGTTTGGTGTTACAAATATAGATATACATACAAACATTGTGTCTGAGTTCTAAAACATTCCCACACCTCTTTGTTCTTTACCACTACCATCATGCAATCACTCTCTGCCTGTTGTGATTGGTTGCCGCGTCACTGTTTCACTTTATCTTCAGTGCCAATCTTATCTTATCTTATCTCTCACAGCGCCTATCTTATCTGTAGGCCTAGACTAGTATCATGTGACCTATGATGTATGGTCTGGACTATGATGTCACCATGACATCATTGCTGACTGATGCATGACATCATCATTACTAAGTAGCTTTAGGGTAGCCCTTCTATACTTGGTCCATGCATGATAGTCAGTAGTATAAAAGGTAGCATACTTGTGGTAGTTGCTCCCCAGTCCTTTAGTGTAAGTGTTGTTCCTAGGGGAGTTCCCTCTTACACTTCATTCCTCACCCACATCGACAACACAGCTGGACAGTCAACACCAGCCTGCAACCTCTGTGCACAAGGATATCAACCCAATGCCAGTTGTTCTAGATGATTGCCAGTATCTCTTCCTTCTTCCTCCTCTCTGAGTTCACCATTACACATGGGCTCTACCCTTACTCGAATCTAGGTTAGGTTGCATCACTGCCACCCAAAAGAATACCATTCTCTCCCAGCTTGATGCTGGTCATTCTATCCACTCCATTGCCTCTAGCACTGGTGTAGGCATTGCTACTATATCCAGACTTCATTCTAAGGAGTATTCTGACCTCTAAAAATCTCTTGGTGGTCACCCATCAAAGCTTTCTTCTGCCAATATTTGCCATGCTATCCATCTCATCTCATCTCAAAAGGCTGAGAATGCTATCTAGGTCACCAAAGCACTCTCCACCATCACCAACCAACCTCTCCATCCCAATAGCATCTGCCTTCACTTGAAAAAGTCTGGGATGAAAGCTGTAGTCAAGTCCAAACACCCACTACTTTCTGCTAGGCATCACAAGAATCATATGGATTTTGCTGTTGCTCATAGAAATTGGACTATAGAGGATTGGAAGAAGGTGATATGGTCTGATGAGACCAAAATCAATCATCTAGGGTCAGATGGGAGGAAATGGGCATGGAAAAAGCCAGGTGAGGGGCTCAGTGATAGGCTGGTACAAGGAACAGTTAAGTTTGGTGGAGGTTCTGTGATGGTATGGGGATGTATGACTTGGGAGGAAGTTGGTTATGCTGCTAAGATTGATGGTAGGATGGATGGTGATCTCTACCTTCAGATTTTGAAGGATGAACTGCTGAATACTCTGCAGTTTCATGATCTTAATCCATCTGACATTATCTTTCAGCAGGACAATGACCCTAAGCATACCTGTAGAAAGATTAAGGGATGGCTACAAGAGCAGGATTTTGAGACCATGGTATGGCTTGCACAGTCTCCTGACCTAAACCCCATTGAACATCTCTGGGGTTATCTCAAAAGGAGGCTGGCAGAGTATGAAAACCCTCCTAATGGAATTCACCAATTGTGGGAGAGGATTCAGGAGACATGGGAGGGAATACCAGTGGAGGAGTGTCAAAATTTGATTGAGAGTATGTCTAGAAGGGTTGAGGCAGTGCTCAAGGCAAAAGAAGGATATACCAAGTACTAATACCCACTCAGTATGAAAAGTCCAAAAACTGTTCCAATGGTATTGCTGTTTTGAAATGGTCATATCTCTACAGCCCCTGAACTAAATCACATGACCTAAGGGGCAGAGTTGTAGCCAATGGTTTGTACTTTATTTGTCTCCACTAAAGCTAAGCGAAATTCCCACAGGTGATTGCAGGGTTCTGCGCACCCCAGTTTGGGGTTAGGCATTGGAATGGTTTTTGGAGTCACTGTATAATCAGCAGTGCTGCCCAGTTCATGGTACAATATTGGAGAAGTTTACCAATGAAGATGATACTAACAAGTGGCTAAGTGTTATAAATGCTACTGGCTTAACCTAACTGAAGCACCCTTAGTGCTAAATGCAACCTTATCCTAGGATTACAGATATGGACTAATCCCTTTCCCTTATCAGGTGCCATACTACCATCTTATCTCTTCATCTTAGTGCCCTGATCTTGTTTGTTCCTATTAACACTTTTAGACAATTTTTTTTTAGTACTCCTGTTCCTGATTCCTATTATATAAAATAAGATAACTCAAAAAATAGTGTTTTAGACTATGTACCTGTTTTGGTATTTCTAGATTTGTATTACAGTGTAGTGGAAGAAGATGATTGAGAAGAAGTGGAATCCATCATCAACAATAATTTATCAATGCTCTCCTTATACAATTATTCTATGTTTAATATGTGTGAACTGGCAAAAATTCGATGTAATAGCCGATTAGATAACTATTCTGCTGTGAAGTCTCAATTGAGCTCAGCCCCAGAAGAAAAACATTAGATGCTTAATTTTGCAGAAATAAACAAAAAAATTAATTATAAAATCCCTCAGTATATCCACATGATGCTGTATAAGACATGTCATCTCCACAAAAACACTCTAGAAGTGGAGTTAAAACTACAAAGGTTAGACTGATCTTTAGATTGAGTATCTGCATTAGTTGATAGTAGTGCCACACATTGCTTTATCAACCAAGGATTTGTCATGATAAATGCAATCATGTGCAAACAACTTGAAAGACTAATAGAAGTATGTATGCAATGCTGATGGATTAGCAAATGTCAGCAAAGGAATTAGCCATTATTGTGATATAGTGACATATATAGTTGATGGAAACAACACAGCACATTCATTCCCATTGCACCTTTATGTTTCTAACTTAGCTACCAATGTGGTTTTCTTAGATTACAAGTTCTTAGTGTAGCACAACTCTTCTATTAACTGTAAGAAACATTCATTAGCTTTCGATAGGTGTAGTGATGTTTGTAATCAACATGCATCTAATTTATCTCATTGCACTTTATCCTTGATGGAACAAGAAAGTCTTAAGAAAGAACTCCCAGTTAAGTTACATGACTATCTTAATGTATTCTCTGAACAGAAATCCATATGCATGCCAGTGTCAAGACTTAAGATTATGCAATTAATTTACACCCCAACTTTATGTATTTCTAAAAAAAGGCAAAGTTATCCCTATGTCACAAACAGAACTGTCTGAAATCCATACCTTCCTTGATACTGAGCTGGCAAAAGATTATATTCACCCCTTGAGATCACCTCAAATAGTGCCAGTCTTCTTTATTCCAAAAAAAGATGGTAGAAAATGACTTGTCATAGACTATCAATATTTAAATAAGGGTACCATTACCAATGTGTATCTTCTGCCTTATACTGATCAACTGATTGATCAGCTTCATGGTGCTGACATGTTTACCATGCTAGATCCATCAGGAAAAAGCTCCCGCCATAGCCGTCACTAGGTGTTACATAATGACATGTAGGGTGTCAATAACAATCATAGTGGCACATATTTTTACCTATTTCGACTGCTCAGTCCCTTTCGAGTCATTGTACACAAATCACACAGGTAATAATTAGCAAAGTCTACACTATTGTCATATAGGTGTTCCGATCTACAAATGGATTGACGAAAAATGAAGGTGCATGGTCAAGAATGTCACTACTGTTCCATTCACGAGAAACTGCCAGCCCGAAGTTAGAAAAAAGATGACGACTGCGGCAAATCTTCTCGACATCAATAACACTCGCAAGGCATCATCCCTGCTGAACTGAGCGATAAACTTGGTATAGTTGTGTATTTGGGTCCATTTGTCCAAATGGCGTGAACCACTCAACATAGGCTAGGTAACTGGGCTGTTTAGCTGCCGATGGAAATAGAATGGCCATATCTTTCTGACGGATTTTGAAAATGACACGTAGTTGTGCAACTTGATAATCTACTGCATGTGTTAGTTGTTACAATTGGTCTATGGCCCCTTTTCTTTTCTCTTTGTCTTAGCCACGGCGCCTCTCATTGCGCCTCTAGATGTCTCACCAGCTGTCCCTGCTGATTCACCTACGCCTTGCCGGTCGTCCTACTGGCATATACCCATCACCTCTCCCTTGGACCTGTGGTCTCTAATACTGCATATCGCCCAGTTCCCTGTTGTCCCTTCGCCAACATCTCTCATTGGCTTATGCCGCTTCCTTCTCTCTTGGACTCTTTCCTTTGGCACCGCATGCCCTTCTTGCTTCCTTGTTTCACTTATTGCTTCCGACACCTCGTGTCGCTTATCCTTATCTCAGGTATTTCACCCGAGCTTCTCTTCTACTGCTCCCGCAGTCCTCATGCCGCAGCACATTCTCTTCTGATCTTCTTTGCTGTGCATCTGCTCCTTATTTCCAATCCACAGTCTTCTCCTTACTTATTCATACTGCGGATTACTCATAGTTGCTTATCCTCTTTTCCCCTTATGTCTTTCTCTGTCTTTGAGGCTCTACTTGGCCTGGTCCGTGCGCGTCCCTTGCACGTATATATAGAGGTATAGCACAAGCCTGTAACTTTAGCTTGAGCCTACTTGAGATAGCAATCTATTGCATCTTTGACCCTCTCGCTCCCTTCTCTGCTCTCCCCTCATACCACTTGGCCTCGCAGCGTCTTCGCTCGAGGATACTCAGTCTTCGTCTTCGACGTCACTACATACTCGCCAAGGCGGAGTAGTGACTAGTCTCTGTGTATTGCGCGCAGGACCTACATCCCTCGTCTTCGCTTCGTAGCTTTAGGTTGCGCATTGAGTCTGCGGCTGACGCTGCCCGCGCCTGTCATAACAAAAGGCTCAAGCTCTTCGAATGTGACTACCTTTGTCATAGCTCGCAGCCATTTCGGCCCCTCCATCACCTTTGAAGTGGCGCCCCTGCCCACCACCACCACCCCTCATAACCTCTCCCTCTTGGAGATCCACTACACCCCCTAGCCCTAGCTCCGGAACCACTATGCCCCCTTTGCCACCCAGTCCCCCATCCCCGATGTCTTTCAAATCTACTGAACTCCACCTCGCCCAACCCAAGGCCTTCACAGGCAAACAATGCGATGCCATGCCCTGGCTTCACTTGGTACTATGGTACCTCGCCATTAACATTGATATCTACTCGACGGATGAGAAAAAGATAGGCTTTGCCCTGTCGTTCATTAATGATGGGAATGCTCTTACTTGGGCCGACATCTTTACGGAGAAAAGAATGCGAGGGACCAACATGGCCCTAGGATCCTGGGATGACTTCGTCAAAGAATTCAAGGCTCACTTCGAGAGCCCCAACACCGCCGCCAATGCCCTGACCTGGTTAGCCACCTACTGCATCAACGAACAACGTGACGGGACTTTTCAGCTGTCCCTCAACCAGTACATCTCTGAATTCCGCAACCAGGTTAGCCTGGCCGGACTCAACGAGGCAGCTACCATCTGCCATTATTTTTCCACCGGAATTCCCCCTTTGCTCTCTAAAAAGATGTACCTTATGGACACCGTCCTCACCACCATCGACGATTGGATCAAGAATGCCTCTCATCTCGATGACCAGCACAAACATGCTAAGCTTGTCGCCCGCCAGCATAAGCATTCCTCGACCCCCACCTTCGTCCCTCACCCCACCTCGACCCCTCATGACAAAGACCCCAACGCCATGGACGTGGATGCTATTCGCATTCCCAAACTTACCCCTGAAGAGCGAGAACACTGCTTCAAGCAAGAACTCTGCCTTCACTGCAGGAAATCAGGTCATTTCTCCAATAATTGCCCCACCTTCAAAAATCTCTCCCCTCGCCCAAAGACCGGCCGAAAGGTCGCCAAGGCGGAAGAAGATATACCAGGTCTCATAGATGAAGATGACGACGAAGACCTACATGAAGAGGTAGTAGGGGTCAGGGATTTTTAAAAGGGAGGACTTCTTTGATGCAAGTACCTCCCCAACATCTTGTTTCTTGTGCGCCTGTACTAGTATCCATATCAAATAGAGCAATGCATATCCCCATTCAGCTCATGGTACCCTCGCACACTATGAAAGTCGTCGACTCTCCTGCTCTCGTTAACTCTGGAGCAGAGATTTCCTGCATTGACTGGGCCTTCGCCTGGAAACATCACCTCCCCCACACTCACCTAGAACAACCAATCCACGTCCGCAACATGGATCAATCTGCAAATTCCAATGGAGATATCCTATTCTCCACCGAGCTCTACATCTCCATCGGGGAAGGAGTTACCCAAAAAGTACTCTTCTACCTCATGAACTGTGGAAAGGAAAATGTTATCCTCGGACTCCTCTGGCTCCATCTTGCTAACCCAACAATTGATTGGGAAAAGCAGACTATCTCCATTCCCGAGGTCCTCGATTAATCTGCCGACCTCTACCATGCCTATGTTGCCGATCAAAAGTGACACGACTCCCACTACCACACCCCACCTCTCAGAGGCTTTGGGGAAACTTCGATTCGGTGTGTCAACACGATGCCCGATATCCACAGACACTTGCACACGTACCTGGACATCCAATCGGAGAAACAGTGGCAACATCAAACCCTCAGCCACTACTTGATCAACCACGTCCCCAGAAGAGAACCATACATCCTACCCTCTGCCACCATCGCCCACTACTCCGAAGCAACCAAACTTGCAGAGAAAGCTGGAACCCAGACCCAAGAAGTCACCTTGCCCCTGGAGTACTCAGATTTCACCAAAGTCTTTGAGGAAAAAGACTGCGAATCACTCCTCCCATCCTGACCATATGACCACGAGATCAACCTAGACGAATCCTTCATCCCAAAGATCGGGAAAATCTACCCTTTGTCCCCCGAAGAGCAAAAGGCAACCGAAGCCTTCCTAGACGAGAACCTTCACTTGGGGAAAATCCACCCCTCCAAGTCCCACAAGCCTCACCCTTCTTCTTCGTCAAAAAGAAGGACGGCAAGCTTCACCCCTGCCAGGACTACAGATACCTGAACAAACATACTATCCGCGACACCTACCCCCTACTCCTCGTCTCCGACCTTGTTGATAAGCTCAAAGAAGCTAACATCTTCACCAAGTTTGACATCCGCTAGGGGTATAACAATGTACACATCAAAGATGGCCATCAGTGGAAAGGCACCTTCATTACCCACAAAGGCCTTTTTGAACCCATGGTCATATTCTTTGGCATGAATAACTCCCTGTCTACCTTCCAACGCTTCATGAACGACTCATTCAGAGACATGATCGCTGAAGGATGGCTTGTCATCTACATGGATGACTTGCTCATCTTCTCCCCTAACAACGAATCTCACACCGAGCATACCTGCTGCGTCCTTCAACGCATGATGGAGCTAGATCTTCATCTCCAGCTCAGCAAATGCAAGTTCGCCACCCCCGAGGTCAAGTACCTCAGAATGATCGTCAAACCCGGCGAGCTTGCCATGGACCCCATCAAGCTTGACAGAATCACTTCTTGGCCCACCCCGAAAAAGGTCAAAGATGTACACTCGTTTCTCAGATTCGCCAACTTCTACCAGCACTTCATTCCCTCGTACTATGACATCGCCCACCCCCTCATCAACCTCACCAAGAAAACTGCTGCTTGGCTTTGGACCCCCCAATGCCAAACTGCCTTCAAAGAGCTCAAAGAGCTCTTCCTCTCTCGACCCATCCTTTGTCTCCCAGACCTCTCCAGACCCTTCGCCGTAGCCACTGATGCCTCACGAGATGCCACCGGGGCTATTCTCCTCCAAACAGACTTGAACGGTGATTGGCACCCCTGTTCCTACCTCTCCCAGTCATTCTCCCCAGCCGAACGAAACTACAATATCTTCGACAGGGAACTCTTGGCCATCATTCGAGTGCTCAAAGCCTGGCGCCACTACCTCCGTGGCTCCCAACATCTGGTCCAGGTCTTCACCGACCACAAAAACCTGATGTACTTCCGTCAACCCCAGAACCTCAACTGCCGACAGGCGCGTTGGCTCCTCGATCTTGCAGACTTTGACCTTAAGATGACTCATGTCCCCGGTTCCCTCCTCTCTGGCCCTGACGCTCTCTCTCACTGCCCCGACAGACTCTCATCTGAGTCTGATAACCAGGCCGTTACCCTCCTCCCCGAAACCCTCTTCGTCCACGTCATTGACTCTGTCCTCGCAACCACCATTCAAAAACATTCCACGGATGACGAACTTGTCACTCGCCTTTGCGCTGACCTCGATGGCCCAACCACCACCCCGAATCTCCGAAATCGCCTCTCTAACTGGCAATTCAAGGAAAACCTCCTCTGCTACCGAGACCGCGTTTACGTCCCTGAACCTGACCGCCTTGCGGTTATTCAACGCACTCATGACCATCCCTCTGCCGGCCACCCCGGCTACCTGAAAACTCGTCAACTCATCGCCCATGACTTTTGGTGGCCCGGCCTTGCCACTCAGGTCCGACGCTTCATTGACGGTTGTGCAGTCTGTCAGCAGAATAAGGCCAACACTCACCCTACTGTTTCCCCACTCTCCCCGATCAAATCTCTCACCTCGTGCCCATTCTAGCAGATATCCTGCGATCTCATCACGGACCTCCCGTTATCCAACGATTTTGACAGCCTGTTGGTTGTGGTCGACCACGGGCTTACTAAGGGGGTAATTCTCTGCCCCACAAAGAAACATATCACTGCCGAAGGAGTAGCCACCCTCTTTTTCCACAAAGTCTACTGTCGCTAGGGCCTTTATGACAAAATCATCTCTGACCGTGGCCCACAATTCGCGTCTACCTTCGCTTGGGAGCTTGGAAAACTCCTGAAGTATGACCTTTCCCTATCCACTGCCTACCACCCTCAATCCAATGGCGAAACAGAACGTGTCAACCAAGAGATTGAAACGTACCTTTGGATCTTCTGCGGGAACAACCCGACCGCATGGGCTGACCATATTACCCACACAGAATTTACACACAACCACTGCCCCCACTCCGTCACTGGCAAATCGCTGTTCTACCTCATGTACAGATTCAAACCTCATGCCCTCCCCATGGTCCTTGCAGAAACACCACTCCCTGCCCTGGAAGAACGCCTCAAGGCCTTATCCGCAGCAAGGAACGAAGCACTCACTGCCCATGAACTCGCATGCCAAATGATGGCATCCCGCACACACCGCTCATTCACCCCATTCTCAAAAGGAGACAAGGTGTGGCTAGAAGCAAAGAACCTTAATCGCCGCATTGCGAACCCCAAATTTGCACCTAAAAGAGAAGGACCCTTCGTTATCACGGACGTCCTATCTCCCTTGACGTATAGACTCCGACTCCCGGTGACATGGAAGATTCACCCCGTGTTCCATGCTTCCCTCTTATCGCCCTATCACGAAAACAGTGTCCACGGTCCGAACTTCCCGACTCCACCCCCGGAGCTAATAGAAGGCGAGGAAGAATACAAAATCGAGAAGATTCTGCGCCACAGAGGGACACCACGCTTCTGCATGTTCCTGATCCGATGGAAGGGCTATACAGCTGAGGAAGACTCCTGGGTCCCAGAACGGAACCTGAAAAATGCAAAGTCTGCCCTCCTGGAGTATAAGAACCTCCATCCAAAAGCTTTCCCTCCCTCAAAGCACTGACCTCCTCTCTTCCCGCAATATCTTCTATCGTCTTCACCCCCAAAAGGCATTGGCCGCACGACGTTAAACTGCATGGCCTGTCCATTCTCTCATCTCCCTCTTGTCCTCCCCAGCACTTCATCCTGGCCGAAGCCTTTGCCAGTGGTTCTTGTCCTCGTAAACCATGCTGCCCTGCCACAGCAGAGAATGGTAGTGTAAAGTCCTCATCTCTGGTCATTGCTTGGATCCTTCTTGCTGCGCCTATACCCCAGTATCCCCACATCATATCCCCACCACTCCCACACACAAGTATCCCTAAACTGTGCTTCCTTTCACTCGCCACCCTCCCCTGCCAACCGATCAGTCGCCTTCGCGTCACCATATCTTATTATCCGCTGTGCCGGATTGTTCAATTTCTATATCAGCAGATTCCCCTCGTCGAGCTCTTTCCATCGCTCCAACCCTCCCCCAGATCGCCCCATCCCTTCACAAGTTATTGATGATTCTTTGACTTGTCTCATTCTCACCTCGGGCTTTCGAGTTTTCTGGTTGAAGATTCATCAGGGTTTCGTTGGGAACTCACCCTTACTAAGGGGGTAATGTTACGATTGGTCTATGGCCCCTTTTCTTTTCTCTTTGTCTTAGCCGCGGCGCCTCTCATTGCACCTCTAGATGTCTCACCAGCCGTCCCTGCTGGTTCACCTACACCTTGCTGGTTGTCCTACTGGCATATACCCATCACCTCTCCCTTGGACCTGTGGTCTCCAATACTGCATATCGCCCAGTTCCCTGTTGTCCCTTCGCCAACATCTCTCGTTGGCTTATGCCGCTTCCTTCTCTCTTGGACTCTTTCCTTTGGCACCGCGTGCCCTCCTTGCTTCCTTGTTTCACTTATTGCTTCCGACACCTCGTGTCGCTTATCCTTATCTCAGGTATTTCACCCGAGCTTCTCTTCTACTGCTCCCGCAGTCCTCATGCCGCAGCACATTCTCTTCTGATCTTCTTTGCTGTGCATCTGCTCCTTATTTCCAATCTGCAGTCTTCTCCTTACTCATTCATACTGCGTATTACTCATAGTTGCTTATCCTCTTTTCTCCTTATGTCTTTCTCTGTCTTTGAGGCTCTACTTGGCCTGGTCCGTGCGCGTCCCTTGCACGTATATATAGAGGTGTAGCACAAGCCTGTAACTTTAGCTTGAGCCTACTCAAGATAGCAATCTATTGCATCTTTGACCCTCTCGCTCCCTTCTCTGCTCTCCCCTCATACCACTTGGCCTCGCAGCGTCTTCGCTCGAGGATACTCAGTCTTCGTCTTCGACATCGCTACATACTCGCCAAGGCAGGTAGTAACTAGTCTCTGTGCATTGCGCTCAGGACCTACGCCCCTCGTCTTCGCCTTGCAGCTCTAGGTTGCGCATCGAGTCCGTGACTGACGCTACCCGCGCCTGTCGTAACATTAGTATTGACACATGGAGAAATAGATTTGACTTACTATGTGCCCCGATCAATGGCGACTCGTCTTCACTGTTACGAACCAAAATGGTGTCAAACTGGCCAGGTACTGTCTTGCATCATTTGTCTTTTGAAGCAGGCTTGACATGGGCAGCATCTAGGCAGCTCGAGCCCTCTGAAGATGATATATCTACAATTTCAAATTTGATCTTGTAAAAGACCTGAACAGATAAAAAGTGGAAATAGATACATGCTGACTGTCTTTCTATTTCGGCATGACTTGACAGAGAGCGATCACGACTCGTGACAATGTATCGAGCAAGCGCATCTCAAAAGTATGTGGCACCATAGTCCATTACCAGCGAGTTAAACGAAACTGCTTTAGCAGAGGGTGTTTTGGTGATATGAAAATGGGATTTTGGGGTAGGGGGTGATATCTAAACACGTCGACGGGCTGCCAGGGTCGATGGTTGGGAAGTACTAGATGAGGTCTGGGATGGACGACCAGCCTGAGCTAATACCCAAGCAATGTATGCTCGATGTCGTTGAACCTTCTCCTTTCATTCCAACCACAGCATCATCTGTGGAAATTCGTCCTTGCAATTGGTTGCACGATAGGCATCTTTTGTGAAGTCGATATGGAGCCGTTCTGAGTATTGGGTATCATAGTTGTCTGTTGTACCAAAGAGCTTGATTGAATCAACATAGTGGTTGAGCGAATGGAGTTTCGGGAGTCTGAAATGTGGCCATACATCAAGTTCAACAAAGATGGCTTTGTTGTTGTGAAACCACTTCAGAGCATTTTGGAGAAGTGTCAGAGTTGATGATGTGTGGATGGGATACTATGCCAGGTACAGAAAGTCGAGTAGCACACGGACAGAGTGAGTAAGTCATTGCGACTGGAATCCATTCCGAAGTGGGATCCCAATGATCAACCCAAGCAGGATTCGACAAATGTCGGCGTGTTCCTTGCCACTGACCCGGTATAGCTTCGAAATTCCATTGGTAAAAAGATGGACACCATGATTGGGGGGTAACTGATGGCATCGTGCATCCAACTCAGCAGAGCCATAGATAGACTTGATCCAAGAAATGAGGTGCTTCATTACACCTTGATATAATTGGTGGAGGATGTCAGGCATGATAGCGAGATAAATATTGACATAAGGTAAGTCCTGCCAGAATGGTTGGATAATGGGCTTGATACCCGCCTCCTGGCAAGCTCATGCAAATGCAAGGAGTCCATTATCCAATTCACTTAGTGCTGAGAGAATGGAATCAAGGTCACGAAGTGGGCTAGGATTGTCCAACTCGCCGATCTCATCGCATCTGGCAATACACTTTGGGCAATCACCTGTTTTGCAGCAGCAAACAAGGACTTGTTCTGGATAGTTGCCAATGTATGCTGCAAGGATTGGGTGAGCTCTTCACACAACTCCATCACCACTTGTCATTAGCACCCCATCCACTCCTGCAGTTTTCAATGATTTGAGAACATGACGCATACAAGCATGGAAAAGGTTGGCGAGCATTCTTCGCCGTGCTGCCTGATTAGTGACTTGTTCGAGATGAGTCACAGGAAGGTATGCAAGTAAAATCTGTCCTCGGCAGGAAGGCTTTCTTCTTATATCCTTTGGAAGATTTCCGATAGTCATGTACACAGGATATGCACACTTATTTCAGAACATCGTGAGTTGTGTTTTGTCAGATGATATAATAACAGGGATAATTGTTGCACCAGGTTTCGTGGATTTGATCTCTTGCTAAATCAAAGATTAAACAAACAGCGCAATGACGGTGAGTGATTCGCACCTGTGTCTTCCACCACCATGTCCTAGTATCCATATCCAAGTAGGCACGTTCCTCCTTCGTCGAATCTGTAAAATGGCATTCCGGACAAAGTAAAAGGTGAGGCACAAACTCTGGATCTCCGAAGAGTGACTTGATACATTCCACGATGTCACGGATATATACATCAAATGCTTCACCACCAACAATGATCTCCTCACGCTGAAAATGGGGTCATGGGGGAGGGATCTTCTTATCAATGATCATATTCAGCTCACGCGAGTTGGTGTATGAGAGACCAAGGTGAGTCACAAGCTAAATTTAACCAATGTTCATCAGTAACTATACAAGTAAACTGACTCAGATATGGAAACTTACATTGTCGATCCTAAAAAGCTCAGATACTGCTGTTGATCCAGGTCCACGCATCTTTGCCCAATGTGCAACATCCCAGTCAAGTTGTGATGTAAATGGCCAGTATGGATTTCTGCTCATGTCTCCTTGGCATTCAAGTTGCTCGGCGTAGCGGAAGTTCGCATCTGGCATAAACGAACTTGATACAGGATAGCCTGCCTTGTCGCTTGGATATGTCTCAATGAATGTCTGGTTGGCATGCATCTGTTACTTGGCAGCATGAATACAGTGATCGCCATTTTCATCTACCTCTGAGTCTGAGTTAACCTCTTGATCCCAAGCATTCGTCATCTCAATCTCCGATACTAGGTGTAAGTCTGGGCATGTGGTGGGAGCCTCCCAGCCATCTCCAAAGTCCAAGAGGTCACTAAATTCATCTCCAGTATGATCACCATCATGTTCAGGTAAGATTTCTGCATCTTCTTCATCCTCTTCATCACCGTCAGATTGTCCAAGTCCCCCATCCTCTTCAAAATATCCATTGTAACATGTTCGTGAGTGCTCAATGCTACTGTGACTGTGGCTATCTGGCCGGACTTGGTGGCCAGAAAAAAGTTCGAGTGAGTGATGCACTTTGGCACAGATAGGATTCTGAGTTTGAGTCAAATGGCTCGAGAGAGAATTATTTGAGGCAAATCGAGCCAAGCAGCCTGAGCAGGTGTGCATATGGATCAAAAAATAAATCAGCGGTATTTGGGATGTGAAAATTGAAAGGGTGAGTGGTCCTTTATGTGTTCCCACTTGCCTTCACACTTTTCCTGCTAGTGTTGCACAGTTCTTCAAGCTCAAAGTTTTCTACTAGATCCCTTTTTTTCACTTATTCTTACTTATTTTTTTATCCTCCCTTCTGTCTAAGTCTAACAATGACCTGCCAAACTCGAGCTCGGTTGGCAGCAGCCAAGAAGGCAACACTGCTGGAAGTCACAACACTGGCACAAACTGCACCTGCACCTTCAGAGCCAATGCCAGTACTAGTCACATCACTCGCTGTTCCAAACAAGCCTATATCCACATCTGGTAAGTTTATTCAAGCCTCCAATTCATGCATTTATAATAGTTTGCATGTAGTAGATGTATCTACAAGGGTCTCTGAGTCCAGGACTCAATAGCCATCCAGGTCTCGGAAGCGAGCAGCTTCGACAGCACCTCAGGTCAGCACTCAGGCCAAGGGAAAGCGAACCAAAAACTCGGCCACTGGCATGGAGTTTCTAGGCAATAGTGTACAGGGCTTGGTGGCGGCCACAGTGGATCCTCCAACTCAGAGCCACGACCATCAGGGCCTGACACACAGCCCAAATCTGAACCTCAGTGAACAGTGTCACACATCAGATGAAGAAGAGTCGCAACTCCCAGATGAGTATAGTAAGTCTGAGTTCTTCTTTCGAAAAGTATATACAACTCACTGAACTACATTAATTATTATTCTAGTCTTTGCACGGATGGCTAGGTAGCGCAAAGAGGCACTGGCCAAAGCCAGACTTGCTAAGGAACCCATGGATTTTTCTTGCTCAGAAAATGAAGAGAATGGTGGTCAGGTCACCCCTAGTGATCGTGCATCAGATGACGAGCCTGCAGACATCACTGTGGACCAATTTGAAATGGAGGTACATTAAATTTCCATTTTATATTTCGTATTATTGACTATATTCAATCATGTAGACCCCATCCTGGACCAGAGCTCGCCCAGGCCTGCAGCTTGAGGACTCACAGTCTGGACCCCCGTCAGGAGGTTGGAAACCCAGGTGCACTGGGCATGGACTCGAAAGGAGGCTCAGTGACTTGATGAGGTAACACCTAGTCCATCACACCGTCACTAGTTGAGTCAGAGTTATTGATTTTTCTGACTTTCAGCAACCTCAATGGTCCAACTTGAAGTCCACTGGCATGAATATTCAAGCCTATGGAGTTCAGAATAGTACTCGAGCCTGAGCGGCCACTACCATGGTCGCTGGTCCTGGGAGTCCAAGTTCAGTTGGTGTTAGTGCATCACAAGCCGCCACTTCCATGGGCACAGCAACCGTGACCCCAATGCCTGGCCTGAGCCCCACTAGCAATATTGAGCCTCACTCTAGTACCCAGCGGTCGGACTTTGACCTTGTTTATCCAAGAGGACACAGTGCAGCCCTTTCGTTGCTTGCACAAAATCAAATGGTGCAAAATGTACTATGTGACGCCTTTCACCTTGTTGAAAAGCATCTGTTCACAGTCAATGGTCTACCGAGCACATTGGAACATGCCATAATTGCCCGAAATGCCTTGGTAGAGAGCGCAAACACATTGTCATTTCACTCCATGGTGCAGTGCATTACTAGTGATTCCAAATACAGGAAGGATCTCTCATCATTGGTGACCTCCATGCACGTTTGCCCATGGAAGATTACTAACGCAGATTATTTTAGGTATCGCAGCACATGAGTAATGAACATTATACCATGAAGAAAAAGGTTGATATCATTGTCCCTGGCGAGTATGGCCTCCGAGTAAACTCTGCAGATAGCAGAAATGCTTCAGAGGTGATTGATATGGTAGAATGGCTGTCGAATGACCTCATGTTCATATATCCCTGCAATCCAAAGGTATGTTACTGTGACGTGATGCCTTCTGATACTATTGGATAATTGTGGACTGTGTAACTAATTATACTCTCTGACGTGGATAAAATAGGATCAGACGTACAAGGACAATAAGCCATTCTCCCACCCAGTCATTATTCCACTCCTTCGCTCTCTCTTTTTTGTTGGTTCCAACTCACATTATCTTCGACACCAAGATATGATATTTTCATTTCCTCAATCTCAAACTGGCCCGGCGAGCGTGAAGTGCCAATGGTAATGCTTGCGCTGGTTTGTGCCTTGGTACGTTTTGCTAATATCTACTACATCATGGCATGAGTCATGACACGAGAATTCCAATCAATATAGATGTACAATTCCATCTGCAAATATAAGAGTGGAGTAGAAAAGGACGTCGAGTTCTCGCATGACACCTCCCATGATGTTTATGAGGAACTTCTTCATCTCTTGCAGCAGATACAATCCCTAAATCCCAACACATACCACACATTAACTGTGTAGATGCTCAATGAATGCTTGTATGTCAATTCTACTATTTGATATTCCATGTGACTCATGATAACTGTGACTCAGAGGGACAAGGGCTTGGAGGATTGCATCAAACGCTGCAAACGCAGCTAATATTGCCAGCATGGAAGTGGATTTCTAAGTCGACGTTTATGGATTTGAACTGGACTAGTATGCTAGCTTCGTTTAATCTTCCCTGTGCTAAAATTTTCTGTCCCCTGCCACCAGTCTGAGGGCCCGCTGGGTCGACACTTTTCTCAAAGTTATCCATTCATTTTGCAGTCATTCTCTCATTAGAGTCTATCCATCCATACCCATAACACTATTTCCGCATTGTACTATACAGCTGGCATTGCCAAATGATAATAGTTTCATCATTAAGCATATTTTTTTGCATGAGTTGTATAATCCGCCATATGGTTGTCACAGTCGCCAAATAATACTGTAGAACATATTTCGCATGATCTGCCATACTATCCCATACTTGACATTCGATTCCAATCACATTAATATGATTATTCCAGGGAATTATGAGGACCTGTGCATTCTATGCAAGAGTCCATAAATCACATAATTATGCATAATAATCTATTTTTATTTGTAATGATGATGGGCAGTTTTTCCTGATGTCTTTGTTAGGGATACATAAATGTTTATATAAAGGAAGGTGATAAATGAAAAGATGCCTTCATCACTTCCTTTAGCTCCTTCAAACCCCTGGTTATATATTTTAGATACAAAAATGCACCTGCTACATTCTAGGCCATGATGGATAATGATACTGGTGCTTATTTGGATAATCTTATCATTTTTACAACTGGATTGTCTTATGCTCAGCATGCTGAGAAAGTTCATGAGGTTTTGCAGGTCTTACAGAATAATGCTTTTTTTTTGCAAACCTTTAAAATGTTTTTTTAAGTCTTCTATTAACTATCTGGGTATAGTCATATCTAAAGATGGGGTAGACATGCAAAAATCAAAAACCAGTGCTATTGCAGATTGACCCCAACTGCAATTAGTAAAACAAGTGTAATCATTCTTAGGACTTTGTAACTATTATTATCACTTTATAGAAAACTTTGTACACACATCCAAACCATTAATAGAGTTAATCAAAAAAGATGTATCATGGACCTGGGGCCCAGATTCGAAAAACATGTATGTATATTATGTTAAAAAACAAGTTTATAACAGCACCTCTACTCACATACATACCCAGATAGTGACAAAGAGCTATATATTGAAATAGATGCTTCAGACATCATAACAGGAGCAGTGCTCTTTATCCATGGAGAAGATAATCTCTAGAGACCATGTGCATTCATCTCACATTCATTTGACTCTACAGAGTGGAATTATCCTATTTACAACAAAGAAATAGTAGCAGTTGTCCATGCTTTAAAAGAATGGTGACATTACATATCTGATTGGACAATCAAGATTCAAGATCTAGACTGATCACAAAAACTTAGAATATTGGAAAAAACCACAAATCCTCTTGCATACCAAGCTTGATGGCATGCTCTACTGTAAAAATTTAAATATGGCTTCACCAATAAACACACAGATGCATCATCCTAGAGACTAGACCATGGTAATGTGGTGTAAAACCTAAATGAAAATATAATGGTACTATCACCACAAGTTATTTAAAATCCCATCCTCTGTCACTTGTTGGTTCGATAATTAATAATCAATATTTATCAATGACAAAAATCACATATTTGTATCTTCTAAAATAAGAATCAAACTCTTAACATTACTGTATGTTATGATTCTCCTCTCACTAGTCATGCTGGACAATAGTGAATGTATTCTATAATTACACAGCATTTCTTCTGGCCAGAAATAAAAAAAGAAGTCAATGACTATATAGATCACTGTTAGATATGTGCATAGGCTAAGTCCAGTTCATGTCTCCTAGCTGGGAAATTACTTCCACTTCTAGTCTCCCAATTTCTGGCAGGATATATCTGTGGAGTTTATTTCTGGGTTTCTCATAGTTACAGCTATTTTTGTAAATCTTGACACTCGCACATGAAAAAGTTACCAATGACAGACTGAGAATTAGTAGCCTGTGTGAGATAAGATATGCACTCGAGCACCTGCAGTGTCCATCGCAACATGTTCCAGAACTTGAACAATCACTCCCTGCAGATTGAAAATGACAGTTACAGCTCAGATGAAGACATACATAGCAAGGTACAGGGATCTCATGCAGGCCTCCCAACAGTCTGCTGAGGATAATCAAGCTGCTGATCAATGTGACTCTCCCAGTCCTGAGCCACATCCTCCAACTCCTCCCTCGAATGTGGTCAACCAGGATGATAAGAAGAGAAAATGTACAGGTGAGTCCAATAGATCACTGTGCTGACTATCCTGATGAGCATATATTCATTACACAGTGCAACCTGCTACCAAGGTGATCTCGCTCAAGACTGTCACATACATTCTTTACATCTTTTCTGCACTTGAAATAAAGAAATCGGTGAACAAGCATGAGCCAAAGAGTGCTTTGATTGAGTTACAACATGGAAACAAACCCTGAGATACCCTTAAAGCTTAAATCCTCATCAAGATTGACCAGGTGCTTCATTCTAAAAAGCTCGACTTCACCAATTACAACATGTCCTTTTACATCCCTTGTGTCCTTCCCAAGCCTGGACTTCTATTGGCCACTGAGGAAAACTTCAAGATGCTCAGTTCTCAGATCAACAAGTTGTCCTCCTCAACTCTGACTATCAACCTCAATGTCTATCAGAAAGCAAGCAAAGCTATCAATACTAAAGATGACTCTTCAGACAACATTGAAAATAACCCAGAAAGCATGCCATATGCATTATTGCTATCATACATAGATTGATTCTCCAAAGAAGTGGTATTTGTCCCATGTACAAAGACCATTAACTCCAAGGAGCTCACAGTACTTTTCAGGGATCATGTTTGATGTAAACATGGTCTACCAACAAGTATCATCTCTGATCATAGCCTGCAATTTGTATCTGCATTCACAGTAGAACTATGCAAATTATTAAAAATTGAACAAAAATTATTCATGGTATATCATATACAAACAGATAAACAAATAGAATGTGTTAATTGTGATCTAGTGCAATATTTATGATGCTATGTATATACCAAAAGATCAAGAATCCTGGCTAGATTATGTAAAAATGGCAGAATTCACACATAATAACACTGTCACCTGTGCTACTGGTAGTATTCTCTTTTCAACCATGTGAAATTACATGCTTCAAATGGGATTTGAAATGCCTAAAACATTGTCAACTGCAGGACAGTTTGTTATCCAAACAGAAAAAGCACATGCAAAGATTAAGCAATCACTCACAGAAAAAATGAAAGTATAGGTGAAAAAGAAGAGATCAGTTGCACTGAAATACTCTATTGGCAATTCCATCTGGCTATCTATGGAACATTTACAATTACCATATGCCTCTGTAAAGCTTACTCAAAAATGAGTTGGACCCTTTAAGATCTTGAAGACCTCACCAAACACAGTAACTTTAAAACTGCCAAGTAGAATAAAGATCCACCTTACAGTTAACATCTTCCAGGTCAAACCATTCAAAGATCAATTCAGAGGAATTTAAAGTTGAGTACCTCCTAGATTCATATTCCATTAGATGTGGACTTTTATATCTGGTTAAATGGAAAGGGTATGATGTTAGCAATGCCACCTGGCAAGCCACATCCAATCTCACAAATGCTCCTTTGGCCATCAAGAAGTTTCACAGAAAAAATCTAGCTGCACCTAGAAAAGTCAATGGGATTACTCTTGACTGGAATCTTCAATCTAAAGATGGGATAATGTTGTAATCACTTCAAAACCCATATACTCAAACTCTTCACACTTGTATGAGCATTCTGGTAATGCATACATGCTTATGTAATATAATGTCATAAGGCTAGACCCATCATGTGATCTGACATCATCTCTTATCTCTTATCTATAATATCATAGTCTAGTCTGCCTCATGTTAGACACATGTAGTGTATATATATATTCAATGTAGTAGCATATATATAAAGTGGCCAAGAGTTAAGCTAAGCCCCAGCTTTGATCTCTTGTGTCTTTGACCAAAGTCCTTAGCTCTCTTCTATCTTCTTCTTGTATATGTTGTCAAGGCCAAGGGTCATATCTAACTAGTGTTCTACTTTAGTCACCTTATTAACACTGGCATTACTTGCAAGTGTCTATTCTACCTGCTGCCCCTTCCAACTCCTGCTTCCATTGCTGGTCCCTCCTCACTCACCACACTGCCACTTACCACCAGAATCTAATCAGTTTCTGAATTGGACTCTGAGTCTGACTCACCCCCTCCCTCTAAGTGCTCTTGCAAACATGATATTATTGTGCTGCCATCTGACCATTGGGATAAAGATGATATCATTAACATCTATGGTTCAGAGGATTCTTAAGAAGTAGACTGGTTGCTTGGTCTGGTGATCTCATCACTTCGGTCAGTCACTATAGCTGCTACTGCTATTGATGACTTGCTAATGGTAGCTCTTGCACCCACAGCTAGTAGTTATTATATAGCAGCATGTAGTAGTGTTACGATCGGCCCCTTTTCTTTCTTTCTTCACTCTCTTTTACCTTGTATTACTTAAACACACACAGCCCTTTCCCTTAGTCAGCATTCATGGCTGTGCATTTCCTTATCTCTTATCTGTGACTCATGCGTTCCATGGCATCCTATGTAGTTCTATCATGCACTGCCTTCTGACTCATTTCGCGCCGTGCATGACTCATTTCCCCTTACCCCCAGTTACCACATTTGGGTTTCTCTCTTATCGAGCTGTAGCACTGCTTGGTCTGTGCACAAGACTCTATACATATAAATAGGGTGTAGCACAAGCAATGTATCTCCAGCTTGAGCCTACTCGAGATAGCAATCTATTGCATCTTTGACCCTCTTGCTCCCTCCTCTGCTCTCCCCTCGTACCACTTGGCCTCGCAGCATCTTCACTTGAGGATACTCAGTCTTCGTCTTCGACGTCACTACATACTCGCCAAGGCGGAGTAGTGACCAGTCTCTGTGTATTGCGCGCAGGACCTACATCCCTCGTCTTCGCCTCGCAGCTTTAGGTTGCGCATCGAATCTGCGGCTGACGCTACCCGTGCCTGTCATAACAAAAGGCTCAAGCTCTTCAAACGTGACTACCTTTGTCATAGCTCGCAGCCATTTTGGCCCCTCCATCACCTTTGAAGTGGCGCCCCCACCCACCACCACCACCCCTCATAACCTCTCCCTCTTGGAGATCCACTACACCCCCTAGCCCTAGCTCCGGAACCACTACGCCCCCTTCGCCACCCAGTCCCCCATCCCTGATGTCTTCCAAACCTACTAAACTCCGCCTCGCCCAACCCAAGGCCTTCACAGGCAAACAATGTGATGCCATGCCCTGGCTTTGCTCAGTACTATGGTACCTCGCTGTTAACATTGATATCTACTCGACGGATGAGAAAAAGATAGGCTTTGCCCTATCGTTCATGAATGATGGGAATGCTCTTACTTGGGCTGACACCTTTACGGAGAAAAGCATGCGAGGGACCAACATGGCCCTAGGATCCTGGGACGACTTCGTCAAAGAATTCAAGGCTCACTTCGAGAGCCCCAACACCACTGCCAATGCTTTGACCTGATTGGCCACGTATCGTGTCAACGAGCGATGCAACAGGACGTTTCAACCGTCCCTCAACCAATACATCTCTGAGTTCCGCAACCAGGTCAGCCTTGCAGGGCTCAACGAGGCAGCTACCATCTGCCACTACTTTTCCACCGGCATCCCCCCTTCGCTCTCAGAAAAGGTGTACCTTATGGACACCGTCCCTACCACTATCGACGATTGGATCAAGAATGCCTCTCATCTCGATGACCAGCACAAATGTGCTAAGCTTGTTGCCTGCCAGCACAAGCACTCTTCGACCCCCACCTTCATCCCTCGACCCACTCAGACCTCCCGCAACAAAGACCCCAACGCCATGGATGTGGACGCCATCCACATCCCAAAATCCGGAAGAGCGAGAACACTGCTTCAAACAAGGGCTCTGCCTCCAATGCAGGAAATCGGGTCATTTTTCTAACAAATGCCCCACCTTCAAAGACCTCCCCCCACGCCCCAAAACCGACCGAAAGGTCACCAAAGCCGAAGAAGACATGCCAAGCCTCATAGATGAAGATGACAATGAAGAGATTCACGTCGAAGCGGTAGGGGTTAGGGATTTTTGAAAGGGAGGACTTCTTCGACGCAAGTACCTCCCCAACATTTCATTTCTTGTGCGCCTGTACTAGTATCGACATCCAATAGAGCTATGCGTATCCCCATTCAGCTCGTGGTACCTTCGCACACTATGAAAGTTGTCGACTCTCCTGCTCTCGTTAACTCGGGAGCAGAGATTTCCTGCCTTGACTGGGCTTTTGCCTGGAAACACTATCTTCCCCGCACCCGCTTGGAACAACCAATCCGCATCCGCAACGTAGATCAATCCGCGAACTCCAATGGAGACATCCTGTTCTCTACTGAGCTCTTCGTCTCCATCAGAGAAGGAGTTACCCAAAAGGTACTCTTCTACCTCATGAACTGCAGGAAGGAAAACGTCATCCTTGGTCTCCCCTGGCTTCATCTCGCTAACCCAACAATTGATTGGGAAAAACAAACTATCTCCGTCCCCGAGGTCCTCGACCAATCCGCCGACCTCTACTACACTTATGTTGCTGACCAAAAGTGACACGACTCCCACTACCGCGCCCCACCCCTCCGAGGGTTTGGGGAAACCTCGATTCGGTGTGTCAACACAACACCCGAAACTTACAGACACTTGCATGCATACTTGGACATTCAGTCCGAGAAACAATGGCAATACCAAACCCTTAGCCATTACTCGATCAACCACATCACCCGAGGAGGACCATATATCCTGCCCTCAGCTACCATTGCCCGCTACTCCGAAGCCACCAAACTTGCGGAGAAAGCCAGAACCCAGACCCAAGAAGTTACTTTACCCCTGGAGTACTCTGACTTTGCCAAGGTCTTCGAAGAAAAGGATTGCGAATCCCTTCCCCCGTCTCGACCCTATGACCACGAAATCAACCTCAACGAGTCCTTTGTCCCAAAGATTGGGAAAATCTACCCACTATCCCCCGAGGAACAAAAGGCTACCAAAACCTTCCTTGATGAAAACCTTTGCTCTGGGAAAATTCACCCCTCCAAATCCCCGCAGGCCTCTCCCTTCTTCTTCGTCAAAAAAAAAGACGGCAAACTTCGTCCCTGCCAAGACTATCGGTATCTGAATGAACACACCATCCGCGACGCCTACCCCCTGCCCCTCGTCTCCGACCTCGTCGATAAGCTCAAAGGAGCTAACGTCTTCACCACCAAGTTCGACGTTTGATGGGGGTACAACAACGTACACATCAAGGATGGTCATCAGTGGAAAGGTGCCTTTATCACCCACAAGGGCCTTTTTGAACCCATGGTCATGTTCTTCGGCATGAACAACTCCCTGTTGACTTTCCAGCGTTTCATGAATGACTTGTTCAGAGACATGATCACCAAAGGATGGCTTGTCATCTACATGGACGACTTGCTCATCTTCTCCCCTGACAACGAATCCCACACTGAGCGCACCCGACGAGTCCTCCAACGAATGATGGAACTGGACCTCCATCTGCAACTCAACAAATGTAAATTCACCACACCAGAGGTAGAGTACCTCGGTATGATTGTCATACCTGGCAAACTCGCAATGGATCCCATCAAACTCGACGGAATCGCCTCCTGGCCTACCCTAAAGAAAGTCAAGGACGTGCACTCTTTTCTGGGATTCACAAACTTCTACCGGCGCTTCATCCCCTTGTACTCAGACATTGCCCACCCCCTCATCAACCTCACCAAGAAAACTGCCACATGGCTTTGGACCCCCCAATGCCAAACCTCTTTCGAAGAGCTCAAAAAGCTCTTCCTCTCTCGACCCATCCTTTGCCTCCCAGACCTTTCTAGACCCTTCGCGGTAGCTACCAATGCATCTCGCGATGCCACTGGCGCTATCCTTCTTTAGACCGAAGTCGAAGCAGAAATCGTCATTCTCGTTTAATGCTGGTGGGGATCGAGGTGGAGGTACTGGAAGCACGCGGCCAGAGCGCTGAGAGCAGCCGGAAGTGCGGGAGGTGTGGGAATGGGGACTGGCATCCCTGTTCCTACCTCTCCCAGTTGTTCTCCCCAGCAGAACGAAACTACGACATCTTCGACAGAGAACTACTCATGATCATTAGAGCCCTCAAAGCCTGGCGCCACTACCTACGTGGTTCTCAATCCCCGGTGCAGGTCTTCACCGACCACAAGAATCTGACATATTTCCGTCAGCCCCAGAATCTCAACCATCGCCAAGCGCGATGGCTCCTTGATCTTGCAGACTTCGATCTCAAGATGACTCACGTCCCCGGCTCCCTACTCTCTGGCCCTGATGCCCTTTCCCACCGCCCCGACAGACTCTCCTCCAAGTCCGACAACCAGGCCGTCACCCTCCTCCCTGAGACCCTCTTTGTTTGGGTTGTTGATTCCATCCTTTCCACCGCAATTCAACAACACTCTGTCAACAATGACCTTGTCACCCACCTTCGCACCAACCTCGAAGGGCCCATCACCGCCCCCAACCTCCGTAACCGCCTGTCTGACTGGCAAGTCAAAGAAAACCTCCTTTGCTACCAAGACCGCATCTACATCCCCAAGCCTGACAGCCTTGCGGTCATCCAACGAGCTCACGACCACTTCTCCGCCAGCCACCCCGGGTACCTAAAAACCCATCAACTCATTGCCCACGATTTCTGGTGGCCCGGCCTTGCCACCCAAGTTCATCGCTATGTCGAGGGTTGCGCTCTTTGCCAACAAAACAAAGCCAACACCCACCCCACTATCCCTCCTTTGTCCCCCATCAAATCCCTCACCTCTTGTCCCTTTCAACAGGTCTCCTGTGACCTCATCACCAACCTCCTATTATCTAACGGTTTTGACAGCCTGTTGGTCATGGTCGACCATGGGCTTACTAAGGGGGTAATTCTCTGCCCGACCAAGAAACAAGTCACCACCAAGGGAATAGCCACCCTCTTTTTTCACAAAGTCTACCATCGCTGGGGCCTCTACGACAAGATCATCTCCAACCACGGTCCCCAGTTCGCATCCACCTTCGCTCGGGAGCTTGGAAAGCTCCTGAAATATGATCTCTCCCTGTCCATAGCATACCACCCCCAATCTGATGGTGAAACAGAATGCGTCAACCAGGAGGTTGAAACATACCTTCGAATCTTCTGTGGAAACAATCCGACCGCATGGGTTGACCATATCACCCATGTGGAATTCATGCACAACCACCGCCCCCACTCTGTCACCAGCAAATCACTGTTCTACCTCATGTATGGCTTCGAACCCCATGCCCTCCCCACAGTCCTTGCGGAAACACCACTTCCCACCCTGGAAGAATGCCTCAAGGCCCTGTCCGCAGCAAGGAATGAGGCACTTGCTGCTCATGAACTCACACGCCAGGTGATGGCATCCCGCTCACACCATTCCTTCACTCCATTCACCAAGGGAGACAAGGTGTGGTTAGAAGCGAAAAACCTCAACTGCCGCATTGCAAACCCTAAGTTTGCACCAAAAAGGGAAGGACCCTTCGTTATCACAGACGTCCTCTCCCCCTTGACATATAGACTCCGACTCCCGGTGATATGGAAGATTTACCCCATGTTCTACGCCTCCCTCTTATCGCCCTATCGCGAAAATAGCATGCACGGCCCAAACTTCCTGGCTCCACCCCCGGAGCTAATAGAAGGTGAAGAGGAATACAAAATTGAGAAGGTTCTATGCCACAGAGGAACACCATGCTCCCGCATGTTCCTGATCCAATGGAAGGGCTACACCGCTAAGGAAGATTCCTGGGTTCCAGAGCGGAACTTGAAAAATGCAAAGTCCACCCTCCTGGAGTATAAGAACCTCCATCCAAAAGCCTTCCCTCCTTCAAAGCATTAGCTTCCTCCCCTCACAGCACCCAACATCGTCTTCTCCCCCTCGCCTCTTCGTTTCTCTTTTAGCATGTCTAGCAATGTCTCAGCTGTATCCCTCTCGTCGCCCTCCTCCTTGTCCCTTTTACTACCTCCTACGGAGGACCATCTTACTTCGCCTCCGTGCACCCCCTCTCTACCGTTGGCCCACGCTCCTCATTATAAGGATGCTGTGGTACTGGCAACAAGCGATATTCCTCCTAGCCCAGGCTCTCCATATACCGTCCCCGTCCTTAAACCACCCACCAACTCCCCGACCCCAATAATCTCCGTGGATATTCCTATTCACGCCCATACTCTCCGGTCTTCTGACCCCACCGATGATGAGCGCAGTGTGCTCCACGAATTCCTCATGGATCCCCATATGTTTACAGGAATCTCTGCCTTCACCGACCCCTCCTCGATATTCTTCCTCCTCTACATGATTTACCTCCAGTTGGAGCGTCTCCCCCACATGTTCCAAACCCTCATCAGCAACGAGCACCGCCCTACCGCCCTCACCGGAGCCTCGATCCGTGCCATCCACTCTAGGATTGTCGGGCATATGCACGACCTAGCCCATCAGCTGGATTATCTAGAATTTGTCTAGGATATCGATCGATACCTTCAAGAAACCACCGCGGCCTCTGTCCCCACCAACATCTCGATCAGGGATATCACGCTCCGCTCCCCTTCCCCCTCACCCTCCGAGATCATTCGAGACTCAGTCCCTGCAGTTAATGACACACCAAGTGCTTCCTCTTCCCCTATCGACCCTATGGAAGCATTGGCTATTGATGCCCTCCAAGCCCGTTTTGATCGAATTCAGGAGGCCACAATCCAACGACGAATCCTGCAGGGGGACCTACCTTGTCCTAGTGATTACCATCGTTACTGGAACTCCTGCTTCATTTGCCACTGACTCGGACACATTCGGGTTCATTGTCCCCACTACACCTGTCTATTCTGCCACTGCCACTCCCCAGGTTATACCCAAGCCGCTTGCCCCTTCCGCAACCGCCATTCTCCACCCGGCTCATCTTCTTCCTCCGCCTCCTCCCACAGCTCTCACCAGTCTCGGGGATCCTTTCAGTCCTGTGCCTCCCACACTCCTGGCCATTCTCAGCGCTCTGGCTGCGTGCTTCCAGTACCTCCACCTCGACCCCCACCAGCATTAGATGAGAACGATGACTTCCGCTTCGATTCGGTCAGGGAAAGCAACATGTGTGGATCACCCGTCGGGTCTTGCCGTGGTTTGTGAAAAGGTCTCACTAGGGTTTCGACCCTACTAAGGAGGTAATGTTACAATCAGCCCCTTTTCTTTCTTTCTTCGCTCTCTTTTATCTTGTATTACTTAAACACGCACAGCCCTTTCCCTTAGTCAGCATTCATGGCTGTGCATTTCCTTATCTCTTATCTGTGACTCATGCGTTCTATGGCATCCTATGTAGTTCTATCATGCACTGCCTTCTGACTCGTTTTGCGCCATGCATGACTCATTTCCCCTTACCCCCAGTTACCACATTTGAGTTTCTCTCTTATTGAGCTGTAGCACTGCTTGGTCTGTGCACAGGACTCTATATATATAAATAGGGTGTAGCACAAGTGATGTATCTCCAGCTTGAGCCTACTCGAGATAGTAATCTATTGCATCTTTGACCCTCTCTCTCCCTCCTCTGCTCTCCCCTCGTACCACTTGGCCTCACAGCGTCTTCGCTTGAGGATACTCAGTCTTCGTCTTCAACGTCGCTACATACTCGCCAAGGCGGAGTAGTGACCAGTCTCTGTGTATTGTGCGCAGGACCTACATCCCTCGTCTTCGCCTCGCAGCTTTAGGTTGCACATCGAGTCTGCGGCTGACGCTACCCGCACCTGTCATAACAAGTAGTGTACATAATCACTATCACCCTTTCTATATGCAATGCACTAAGTGTGACCATAACCTAAGTAAGGAATACAAGAGTCTTTGGATTCTTGACTCTGGTGCCTCCATGCACTTTATGCTCCTAAGAGAAGCATATACATAGATCACTTGCACATCTTTGGTTGCACTACATATGTGTTCCTTCCTTCTGATGTATAGGCTGACAAGCTCATCCCTAAGTCAGAACTTATGGTGTATTTGGGTGTTGCTCCTGGCAATAGTGCAAACCTTTTGTTCATATGCTCCCCCAACAATGTCCTCTTCACTGCTGCTCAGGCAGAGTTTCTTAAAGTGCAGTTTCTTCATTGTGATAGATGTACCAAGTGCCCCTCTGGTACTACTTCTGGTCTGTCTTACACTCCTGTGGAAACAGAACCCATTATTCCACCCACTCTTCCTTATAATGATGATGCTTTCTCTTCTTATTCTCCCTCTCCCAGGCCAGTTACCTGCCTTTTGCACTTCCTCCAGTGTCCCATCCTCACACCCCTCCTAGCTAAAGGCCTCCTTGTCCTCCAGTTATGCCACCTCCACCTCATCATTCCCAATGAATATGTTAAGTGCCTGTCAGACCTGATAATGTATATAGTAATGACTGACACCCTGTTGATCAGGTTAGAGATATAGCATGTGAAGAACATGCTGCTCATCCTCACCAACCATCACCTGGCAATTTTCCCAACATACCTGTCCCTGCTGCTCCTGCTTCTGATAGTAAAGCTGATGTTGAGCACATGTGTTATGAGGAGGGATCTGGCCTCACCACTTTTCTCCTATCTAAGGCAATCCCTGTGGTTTCTGCAGAAACTAAACCATACTGCAAATGGACATATGTATCAGGACATAGTCTCCCTACATCAGCAAAACAACCTTTTGCATTTTGGCAGAGTGTGGCAGTGCTCCACAGAGAGGTACCCAAAATTACAGACACTACAGAGCCTATAGACAAGGGTTGTTTTGCTGATGTACCACCAGATCAACAAAAGAAGTGGAGAGCTGCATGTCAAAAAGAATTGATATTACTTCATTGCTTACCAGATTTGGCTAATTACTGGATAAACTATATTTGGGCCGTTTAAAGTGGTGACACAATAAGACACCCTTCCTCATCATCACATTCACAACTAACCTTTCAGTATTTTTTATCAAAAAAAATTGTAGACTAATAGCTACAGTGTAATACCATTTGTTCTATGCTTCCGATCTGGAATCGTTGTTGTGTTGTGTTTTGTAGCCGCTTTGCGATTTCGCTGTTTAAAGTGCCGGTGAATGACTGTACACATGAGGGTTTTAGCCATGACGCATGATGAACGAAGTCGCAAATATAACGTGAAAGCTCACGAATTTGCCCCCTGTGTCGGATGGCGGTTATTATAGCTCGAACCAAAATACTTTCCCAACTAAGGCTGACAGATAAAAATCTTCCTACAATATATGGCAGCATGCAGAAAGCATCATCTCTCGTTCTCCCATTTCGACGTGGAATCCTGCGAGCGACAGAGTATAAAAACAATGGACCTCAAATAAAAGATGCGGCACTACTAAGGAGTGATGAAAAAAATCTTCTTGCGCGGGTCTGGGTATGGGCCCAGGATAGGACTCGTGTCGACCGGTGGTTGGCGGCATGTGGTAGATTTGCGTACACTGAATGGCTCATGGCAGTATTCGCTTTCGATGATTCCAATGTTGGGAGTGCGGCGTTACCGGCTTACCTAGTTATCAATTACTAGCATAGATACTGCCTGGGATACTGAACACTAACCGTTCAGTATCACTCCCTTTTGGCGCAACGGTATTCAGCGGCAGGCGACGGGACTGGTTTCACCCTCGACGGACTAATCGATCGTCGTCCACGCGAGTGATACTCGATCGCGTGTGACCGCGTTCGGAACAGGAGATGTTACTTTTTGCGACGAGATTTGGATCAGGCTGTCCCAATGATGGAGATCATACGCACCCCACGTTTACCCGCCCGGTTTCTGCATCGAATAGGGGATATGTATATGCTTGTCGACTTTTTCCAAGCCGCGACTTCATGAGGAAAGAGTGTGAGAAGTCAATTTTCGTCAAGTTCACCCTATGGACCCAAATCGTCCGAATCTTGAACTCTAAAAATAGCGCGATAGGACGATGTCGACCGTAGTCCACAGATTGATGCTGCAAATGTTTTGCCGATATCAACGGTTCGTCGCATTGGAGTCAGATAAACCCCAAGAATAAGGCGAGAAGACAGCCTCGGCGAGAGTGAAAGAGAGGGTGAGTGCATTGAGGATGAGTGCGATATCCGAGAAAATTTGAACCGAGAAGAGGGTCCGATTCTGGTGGGCAAGGGTGATTTGGGGTCTCGGCGCTATCCAGCGACCAAACGTCGAAAGTGGGGTACTTGAGCGCTGATGGCATACGTACGATATTTGCAAATGCATTCCACGATCCTAGTAACTGCAGCACCGTCGTAGTAGAGCCTGATTCTTGAAGCGGTCTGACTTCGACGAATTGCGTTCTGACCGCCCTTGGAGTGATGCGGGCTATCCCAGACCGAAAATACGATTCCGAGCGCGGGCTATCTATGAGTCTCATAGGAAGCTAATCGCTATCACAATAATGACTCCACCCGAAGAGACTTGGCGTTGATAATTAAGGGCTACGAAGCAGATCCATCTCATCACGCATCTATGATGACATGCGGGGTAAAGGAAAGTATAGTTGCGAGTACTTCAATTGCACTGGCGAGTGTAGCGTTTCAATTTACATAAAACTCACCGCCACTGGGGTACGGACGTGACGTTTGCTGCCAGAGCCTGAGCCTATGACATGGGCCCGATTCAAACTTGAACTCAGGACCACCTTCGGCGCAAATACATTTCCATTTGATGGCCTCTGAGCTGAGAGTCGAGGTTGAGTACATTGTCACGCTTGCGCTGCCACACGGGGCTGTGGAATGCCGCAATTACTTACATACTCATGCCAGGCCCAACATCATTCTCAACCTTCTAGCTTCAAGCCCCGACCTCGACATTTTGGGATACCCTCGCTTTCCTCCTTTGCATTTCCCTTCCTCCTTTAGATAGCTTGTCCACTCCTCCATGGCTTTATGCAGGACCAGATTTTTTCACTGCCCACTCTCACTCTTCTTTCTCGTCCTCTTATTCTTCCTCCTCTCTCCCGCTCGAGCATGTAAGGGCTGTCACTCCATAAGAGTTTCAGCGCTCAAAACGATTTCCGACAGATTTCGTCTTTAACCAACCCAGTTCCGCCAGTACCTGGGCCAATGGCTCACCATACCCCGTCACATGGAGCAAGGGTTCGAGGGACGGTGTTACCGCCTTCGATATCGAGATCACTAGTCTTGAGCAAAGGGCTCTTTATTACGTCGCTCGAAACGGTATGCTCTGCCAGCCCTGTCCATTTAAATCGACCCCAACGTTTTTCTCTTCTTTTATTTCAGTACCATCGTCGATGAAATCACTCAACGTCCTCCTCGAGGACGTTCCAGAGGGTGATGACTACTTTCTCGTTTGCCTTGATTCAACGTTTGGCATCATCTATTCCGTTTCGAACCGGTTCACTATCACCAATTCTTCGCTGGCCCACTCGAATCCCAGCCCTTATGCATCCGTCCCGACCGCAACGATTACAGGACCTTCTGGCCCCCTCGCGACCTTTAATCTCACTCTCGGCCCAGCCCCAAATATCGATATCAATGCTGCTAGCATCGTGCACATCAAGGCCCTCAGTCTCGGTGCCATCGTGGTACTATTCGCTGCATTGTTGGGCGGGGCTTTAACTCTGTGGTAATAATAGGTTTTAACCCCTTTTGTCCTGCTCCTCTGGGTAATCGAGCTTTGCACGTTTTTATGGCCATGCTGTTAGTAGGTAATTGTTTGGACCTCCCCGTTCTCGCGTGAATCATGTTGTAGGTGTACATAGTGCATATCGTTTCTAGCCCGTTGGACTACCATCTCGACTCAGGACTGCCTCCCGTATTGCTCGCATAACTCATACCGTAATGGAGAGCCGAGACGGACCTTCGATTGGTCATGAGGGTGCCTTTCAGGCCCCGCCAACCATCTGTTCGGCATAGCATTTCCTTTTCTTCACAGTCAACATACGCCATCGATGGCACGATGCTCAAGCAACCTGCATTCGTCCTAATCCCTTTCTATTCTTGACCTCTTTCTTCTGGGATATGGTGTGGTCCCATTCCGTACAAAGAATGCCGTTCGGGCTCGCACCAACGGACTTTGTGCTACCCCCCATTCGCTTCTCTTCGGGAATGGGCCCCGAATCTCCGTCATGAACCGAATAATTCAGTTAGGCCGCCTTCAGCGACAGACTCAGTTGTGCACAGTGCTGCAACGTGAAAAGGTCGTGGCAGGTAAGTTAGGTACAACAACTTGTACCGCCAGATTGTTCTTTTCAACATGATTGGGTCGAGGTGAGCCACAGAAATAGCTCGGACGGCCCATGTGATGTTAACCATGTTGATGTTCATGATCACTCAAGACTGGAACCACGGCAACTCGCATACGGACTACACCCTAACTCCGAAACGTTGTCCGTGTACGCAGCTCAGGCTAGACAATATTGTACTCTCGGCGGTCTCTGTGAGATGCCATGAGCCGCGCGCTTGTTTGCGTTTTATTGGATGCTGCAACGTCGTATACATATGTAAGTACGGGCGTTTTTTTTTTTTTTGCTCTCAACTCCCACTAGTTACATAGTGGATTTACTAACACGGCAGTTCACATTTAAGCACAGTATCCGTTCAAATAGGGGGTGACATTTCTTTCTCTGTCGTTATTCGGCGGTCTTTATTAGACGTCATGAGTCGCGCGCTTGTTTTGTTAACGCGCATTCCATTGAATGCCGAAACGTCGTATGTAAGTATCAAGCGCTTTTTTTTTGTTCTCGACTCCCGTTATTTATCAATAAAACGTGATCATCATTCGGTGTTGATCTTGAAGTGGCGGCATGCGTCATCAAGAAATTGTCAACTGAATGGATACCAAAGGGTGGGACTTATTTGGACAGCCCGACTGAATGCGCCATGACTCACTGAACATGAATGTACGTCCTCTCTAACCTGTATGCATGCGGCGGAATTCGGATGATGTTGTCATTATCCACGTTCTTTTTCCTTTGACGTACTGACCAACTGAGTGTTACTAATTTTGTTGACGAGGGTCTGGGGTGACCGATACTGCATGTCCTTTATGCGCATTGGCACTGCATATTTCAAAAGGACGCCTTACTAGGCGAAGCAGAGGGTCGTACTTCGGTTCTGCCCGGTAGACACCGTGATATATGACTGACTTGGATGTCCCAGGTGGCGCATATCTACTATCCAATTGAGGTTCGCTCACTTGCCAATGAAATAAAAATGTCAGAATCAAAAAGGCAATCTAACTTGCAACGTTCCTGAATAGCGTCATCCTGGACCCTACTGCACAATCTGTGCTACTGGGCTGCGAGACATGGACTCCGAGACAGCGTGTCGTAAACATGCGTACTACATATAGTATTCCCAACGCGTGCACAAGATCTCGGTGCGGTTTTAGTTCACCGTGACTACTCTGTATGTATATACTCGAATGGACAAACGACGCCGCCGTCGCCATTGCGTGGGTGCGAGCGCGTGTGGCACTGAGGGCGCGCGGCGGGGCAGTGTCGAAATAAACTTAACCTTGACGTAGTCTACCATGTACGGGTTGCGACCTGCAAATTTAAGTAATTCAATGTGGTTGGGCTTTGATTCACATCTCAGATCAGCGTGATCCTGGCGCAACACACTTCCTGGCGGCTCTGTTGACCCTGAAAGTCCTCCCTCTCTCCCTTCGACGAGGGTAACTGCGGCGCTTGGAATGGATCGATCGGAACTTGGAGTATGCGTATGCTTCGTTTCCTGAAAAGAGAGACCTTGAAACAACCCGCTCGTTATGGAGCTGCGTCAGGGTGTGTGCTACCGAAAATGGCTCGACGGGAAGTTAGTGGCATGCAGATCATGTACTTACTGTAAGACCTATGCATGTCAAACGAAAACACGAAGTGTACCTGAGACCTGTGCGTGACTACATGGTTTCCATGCCGCCCTCTCTCGTATGTGTTCAATCTCCAAACAGGACCAGTGACTGAGTAATGAAGTATTAATTGGCGAGCAAACAATGTTGTACCACTCACCGCTGTTGGCTCAGCTTGCGGGTGTTACCACACATTTAAACCATGCATACTGTGACATTTGATAAGACGTATACACATACTTGAGATAGTACATATCATATCCAAAGTGGGCTATTGATCCATCATATCCATTTGAATAGCTTTTTTTTTTTTTTTTTTTTGGTTACTCACAAAACTTGTCTTGTTTGTTAAACTGTCAACGGGAGCTTGGAACTCGAAGGGCGGCGTCATGTTCATGTTTTCGACCCTGACGGAGCGGATGGGATGTCCATATGATGTGTACCTGAACTGTTGAACAGTTTTTTTTTTTTTCACCGTAAATTGGACGGTACCGCGGCGACGTGCCTGTGTGCCATTCGCACGCATACACTGGCATATCGTAACTTTGAACTAGTGTCACGTCCTAGTAAGCTGGGAGGGACTCCTAGATCGGGTCTCCGAGTCAAAATGAAAGTCAAAGGTCCCCATTCATCAATCGTCTGCGTGACGTGTACATTCGATCAAAATTCGCCGCGCCTTTGCACTTTCGGAGCGTCATCAAAAATATCAATGGGATCTGCTGGCAGATATGAGTTGAGTCCGCCGACCTAGTAAGTAGAGAGAGAGAGAGAGAGAGAGAGAGAGGACCTTCTTGCCTCTTTTCAGAGCTGCTTGACACGCCTTTGATACAATAGGTTGGCTGCATCGATTGGTTGGGACGCGCTATAGTCAGAAGTGGGGGCGACAATGCATGAATGGAAAGGGTTTGAAAATGGCTTGGGATCCTCCCATATGGTAACAGACAGGAGCAGTATGTATGCACCATTAGCCCCCATTCTGGAGAATACATATATCTCCTAGTTTCGACGCAGAATTTTGCGAGCGAGCGAGTCACAGGACGCCCCTATCGTCACGACATCGAAGAACGAAAGCAGGCCCCAAGCCAGTCCGTCTAGGAGCGTTTTTTGATCTGGGGACGTATGACAACGTGGAATGGATATCAAAGCGGAGAGGCGGCATTAAGAAGATTGACCTCAAATGATAAGATCCACGGACTCATCGCCGTTTAAAATTTCTTTTTGCTGCACAAATGGAGCTTGGCCTGCGTCCAGGCTTGCAGACGTGTCCAGTACACGTATTGATCGATGGTCGGTAGCATGTGGATGTCATCCGGACCCAAGTGAATCCATGACCATAGCAGAAAAAAAACCCTAGGTCCGTCATTCTGCCAAGGCTGACACCAGTCCTGTCTATCCGATCAGAACTGTGAACAAGAGATTGTATCCGTTGAATGGCTCATGGATGTGTCTGTGATAAGATTCCGGACTTGGCTATATTCCGTTTCGGTTGATCGCATCACGTTCCGTTATTTGCGCACAGAATCAAAATGCTCAAATTAGGGGTGCCGCGCTGTTCTCGATTGTGAACCCCCCCTCCCCGACCAGCTATTCGATCGTTGTCCACGCAAGTACTCAATCGGTGCGTTCGGGGCGGAAGATGAGGCTGTTTACGACGAGATTCGGGTCAGGCTGTCAACTCCAAATGAAGTTTCTGGATCCTTACTGTATGACCAGAAGCCCATTTACCCGCTTCTCTGCATCGAATAGGGGATATGTACTTGCGATATGGATGACGTTTGGCAGGTTTCAATGGCATCAATTCGACACCTTGCCAAACCGTGACTCCGTGAGGACGGGCAGCGAGTGCATACTCTCGACAGAAACCCTATAAAATAGTGCGATCGGATGAGGTAGATCGCCATGGGTCCCCGTTTACCCTTTTAAATTGCTGATCTGACCAACTCCGCGGATTACTGATGGGCATGGGCCACCCTGTATGTCTTGTCGATGTCAACGGTTCGGATGAATTTGTCGCATGCCATGGTGCCCCCGTGTTCGCGATACACGAGGCCCCGACCGTGTAGGACCGACAAACGTGGGTACACAGGTTGGGACAACCTGAAAAATGCGACTAGCAGTCCTGGCATCGCTTTGTACCGAACATCGAATCTACCTGCAATCTAAACAGAAACGAAAAAAATATCAAGACTCGGAGATAAGCGTAAAGTTTTAAATTTAACACACAGCGAAGCCGGTGACCGCCACTCAAATGCCGAGTGTGTCTTATCACTCGTGTGAATGGACTCGAGCACCCCCAAGTCTCTCCATAGCACATAAAAACGGCGTATCTAGACCAGATCACATCATTCTGTCAGGGATGCAATAGAAGCGCACACTTTCTGAGCCCGGCCCGAGATGGGTTTAACGTGTCTACGGAATGTAAACAGTGCGCAACAGGTTAGTATTGTGAATACCGCAGAATAAGAATTTGAATGTGCAATTTGAGGTCGTTCCGTCAAGGTCGCCGTTATTAAATAAGTGAAAACCGACTCAACGTGCACACAGCATTGGCAGACGGGCTTCTGTTGACAACCTTAATCCATACCAAAGGGGACGAAAGGTTCCAACACGCACATGGTAGGAAATAAGTCACCGTAAATAACTCTATAGCATGTGACCTTCGCCATTTGTACCAAATGTGGGGAAAAACTAGAAACATCTTGAGTCGATCGGGCTCAACGGTTCAGTAGCCGCACTTTGAAATCCACTTCGATATATCGACTAACCTCGGAAATCATGCAATCGTCCCTAACACGATCATTGCTGTAATTATTATTGTCTTGGTCGCCGACATAGCGACCCGGTTCGATTGCAACTTCTAGGAATATCAAACTTACAGTATCACTTGTGCGGGTGGTTCCAAATTCGGACGGAGTCGAAACTTAACCTTGCCATTGCTTACTTACCTTGGACATGTTCGTTAATCGTGCCGTACCGGATATGGTACATACTAGCGATGCGGCGTTCCCATTCGGGATACTAATCAATCCATCAGGTAACCCCTGCAGCGTGGTGGATGGAAGGTGTGGTGTGGTGCAGGGAGAGGAAGTTGTGCCCCAGCGGAGGACAAGGTGCTAGGCCAGGACCCTTAACACCCCTCAGGGGAACTCCACTGATCTCATGGCAGGATGCGCCAAAAGTGCTGAGAATAGAATAGCCAGGCGGGCACCCTTCTGCTCCCTTTGGTATAATGGTGCGGGTGCTGATGAAGAAAAATAAGTATTAATAAAAGAAAGAGAAATGGATCGAGCCAAGACGTTACCATTCAGCGTAGCTGCAGTGACAAAGGATTCCTTTTTTTTTTTTTTCAGAAGAACGTGACGGTTCCCAAACGAGCAAAGATCCCGATGACTTGGTCTGGATGCCGACTCTGTGCAGCCAAGCGATGTCATGAAAATTGTACATAGTATGGCGCCAGCGCCTACTAACCCACTACTGTACTGGTTTAATTCATGGAACAGCGCTATTCTTGATCCTGATGCGGCAGTCGGGAGTGCTTTGAGCCGACCGCGGGCGAAACGTTTTGTTTCAGTCGTGGCTTGGTTACGCGCGTTTATGGAATCGCACGGAACTCGGCTCAAACATATTCCTTTGAAAAAGAAGAAAAAAAAAGGTCTCGTCAGCGTTGAAACAACTTTAGTCCGTCCCGTTTTCTTCCGTCGGCAGAGTTGTTGCGGCGGTGGCCGTAAATCTTCTGACGGGCCCAGAGAATACATATGTTACGTACCTTGGCAAGAGGGAAAGATGATCGAGCAGTAGTTGATTACAGTATGGCTGCTTAGTCATCCTGTGCAATTTTGCGACGAGTCACTCGTTGGAAAAAAAGACGAGTTTTTCTTTTCCCCCTTCCCATTTTACGGCCCCGATATCATGGTCTCGACGCATACCAGCCATGAAGGTTCACAAGAACCTGCCCCGATAACGCCAGGAGGGACTTATCCAATACAAGTTAGTCCCCAGTTTTTAAATTTTTTATTTTTCTTTATTTTTTCACACCCGAGAGTACGGGCCACGTCAGCTCGTAACACCTTTTGCTGACTCATCACATGATGCGCAGACGGTCACGGTCGGATGTAAGATCTACATCCGTAGACCTACCGAGGGAGGCGAAGAGGAACGTCTCGCAGAAATCCTCTCCATCCGCGACAAGCCTGTTAATCCATACGCCGTTGCCGCCGTGCGGCGTGCCACGCGGGGTAGCATCAAGGAAGAGGACACCGAGCCCAAGCTCGAGGATAAATACGAGTTCTTTGTCCACTGGGACCAGTTCAACAAACGACTGGACGAGTGGGTCACCGGCTCGCGGCTCGTCCTCAGTCGTGATCTAGAATGGCCTCGTCCTAAACCACCCCCGAGCAAGAAAGCTGGGCCTGGGTCGCAGAAGGCACCAGGCAAGGTTCCCCGCTCACAATCGCTGCTGAAGAAGGCGACCGCCAATGCCGCCGCCGCCGCCTCACCGACGCCCGCCTCGACTCCTGCGCCATGCGCGGGACGCGCCGAATACCCCTCCCCGTCTCCCGCACCCTCGCTAAAGCGTAAGAGTTTACATGAAGAACAGGAGCTGGAGCAAGAGCAGGAGCAAGAACAAGAACAAGAACAAGAACAAGAGGAGGAGGAAGAGGAAGAACCCGAGGATGACGACATGGATGCCGAAGGCGAGATGGACGTCGATGCCGAAGGCGAGGCCGAAAGTGACACCTTCGAGCTCAGCGTCAACGGCACCCCACCCGAACCTCCGCCACCTGTCTCCGCGTTCAGCAAGGAGCAAGAGATTGAGAAACTGCGTACCTCTGGTTCCATGGCACAGTCCGTCTCGGAGGTCGCACGCGTGAAGAACCTCAACAGACTCCAGATCGGTAAACACGAAGTCGACGCGTGGTACTTTAGCCCGTACCCAAAGGAGTACGCACATCTACCGGTGCTGTACATCTGCGAATTCTGCCTATCTTATTTCCCATCGCCGATGATGCTGTCTCGGCATCGTCAACGGTGCACCTTGCTTCATCCTCCAGGTAACGAAATATACCGGCACGAGGACATATCTTTTTTTGAGCTGGACGGCAAACGCCAGCTGACATGGTGCAGGAACCTTAGTCTGCTGTCAAAGTGTTTCTTGGATCAGTAAGTGTCATCTCCGCGGCGCCGATGGTTTAATATACTCAAGTTAAATCCTACACAGTAAAACTTTGTACTACGATGTAACGCCCTTCATGTATTATGTCATGGTGAGTCATACCCCATTGACGTCTTATCGCCCCCTCTTTCACGTTTTCTAATCACACATTGGGGTTTGCAGACGCACCGGGACTCCACTGGCTGCCATCTCATCGGCTACTTTTCCAAGGAAAAGGAATCCGCGGAGAGCTACAATGTAGCCTGTATCCTAACGCTCCCGCAACACCAACGTTACGGCTACGGCAAACTGCTGATCGAATTTTCGTACGAACTCAGCAAGAAGGAAGGGAAGCTAGGAAGCCCTGAGAAGCCGCTCAGCGACCTCGGTCTACTGTCGTACAGAGCATACTGGGCCGAGGTTATTGTGGAACTTCTCCTCAATACGACCGACGAACTCAGCATAGATGATATCGCGCAGAAGACATCGATCACACACGCGGACATCATGAATACGTGAGTCGGAACAGTGCCGGCCATTCTATCACCTATCACTCCTCCTCCCCGTCCCCCTGTATTTGCATTTTCTGTTTCTTTTTTTTTTTTTCTGCTGAGATGTGGTCTGGTGGATCTGACACCATCAAATCTATCTATCTATAGATGTACGACATTGCAATTGTTTCGACATTGGAAGGGTCAGCATATCATTTGCCTGTCGGATGCCGTGCTCCAGAAGCACGAAAAGGCGCGCAGCAAACGTAGACGACGGATACATCCCGAACACCTCATTTGGAAACCTCCTGTTTTCACTCGGGACCAACTCCGGTTTTATTGATGGGAGGGTCTCTGTTTTCGTTATTTAATTTTATTCTATCAAGCTGCCGTCTTCCTTTCCATGTAACTTTTTCATTCTTAACGATGCCTGTCGGTATCGTTGTAGCTCTAGCGTGTTCCTTCGCGATATTTCTGAATGAATCATGGCGTTATACCATTGTACTCAACTTGACCGGTACACATGTGTTCTTCTCAGCCACTCCAAGTCCTCACTCGCCCAGGGAAGGAAAAAGGAAATAAATAAAAAAGAATAGAGGAAAAAAAAAAAGCGCCAATCAAGCATGAGCCGGTTCGCTCCCTTGCGCCCGTCTTCTCAACATGCTGCCCTCTTCAATAACCTGTCCCACCACTTCTCTGCCATCACCGTCCGTGAACCTATGCAACGGCATGCGCGGGGTGAGTGGAGAGGGCGGCATAGACACTGCAGGCGAGAACACTCCCTCGCCTGCCAACCTCAAGTGTTCCTCTCCCGCGAAGTAGTACCCATAGCCATCGCCATGCGATGATGATGATGGTAATGACGATGTTGATGGTACGTCAGCGTCGGACGCGGACGCTTCTTCTTGCCAGTCAACCGAGCGCAGCCGCTTCTGGGCCTCTTGCCTCGCTTGCTCTTTTCCCTCGCACGTTCCTTTTTCCTGCCTCGCCTCTTCCTTTCGTTCTCTCTCGCTCAGGGCTGGTGGTACTGCTTCAGCAACAGCAGCAGCAGTAACAGATCGTGACGTGGACTTGGACGAGGCACAGCCCTGCCCATTTCGCTCATTTCCGAGTCTGTCATCACCATCACCACCACCACCA
>JBBPUL010000086.1:0-15399 GCA_038094675.1 Spongispora temasekensis
AATGTTGCGTCGTCGTCCATTCCTTTTGATTTCGATTGGTCAGTCGGCCATCTTTGTTGGACGCAGCTTCAGCTAACATGTGCGTCATAGCGATTGGATAAAGTTATACCTGGGGAAAAAAAACGGAGCACATGTACTGGGGTGTGAGCGCCTGTCTACTTCCTTTTTTTCGGCCCACTATAACCCCCCACCTGCAGATAATGAGTTTACTCAGCTAATGAAAGGACTCCAAGGGGAACGCCTCCGTCAAGCTTTCATGCATTTAGATGCGGACCAAGACGGCTTCATTAAACCCGATCAGTTCAAACAGATTATTCTCGTGCGTGCATTCATCTTTGTTGACTACACGCAAACCCCACAGTGTAATTAGGAACTGGCGGGACACAAGTTATCAGATGCGGTGGTGGAGCGCTTGCCTACGTTGTGCACGATCAGTCCAGGGGGACGCATATCATATTCCGAAGTGGTGGCATTTCACAATATCGTCCGGGGTGAGTGTCTCTGGCACATTGCTTGAATCCACTTACTCCAACGATTGGGATTATCAGAAATGGACATGGTCGAACGGTGTGTGACAAGCCCATGCAAAAGATAAGCAAAAGTGTAAGATTTTTCTGCCAACAGTATCATACGTGAAGCGACTGCGAAGACCAAGGACGGCCGAATAGATCAGTCTGATTTCCTTGACCACGCCGCTGCACGGTCGCGCTATTCGCTCTTCACACCCATGGAAGCCTCCATAATCTTTCACTTCGCCGGGAGGGGGGACGGCGAGAAGAGACTTGCTTTGGTCGACTTTGCACAACTGTTGGATCCTCGCTGGAGAGCTCCCCATGAGGAATCAGATGTCAAACCTACGACTGCCACAGGCTCTTTTTTGAACGGGCTTCTGCAGTCTACGTACAATTTTATGCAAGGAGGTGAGTTCTTGATGGGGGGCATCGGCGGGATCACTGACCGGTCACAGGGTTCGCGGGAGCATTTGGAGCAACTATTGTCTATCCAATTGATATGGGTGAGTGGGTTCCGAAAGGCGCAATCGGATGCACTGACGCATGAACGAACAGTGAAGGTATGTCCTTCGTTAGATTCTTTCCGCGAACGTTGATTTAGAGCTGTATTTGTCAGACCCGGTATGTCCCGTCTTGTTTGAGACTATAATTACATTGCATCAACTTTTTATATATAATCAAGTATGCAGAATCAACGAAGTACAATCGTCGGTCAAATGCTATACAAGAATAGCTTGGATTGTGCTAAGAAGATTCTTCGAAATGAAGGGTTTATTGGATTCTACCGTGGTCTCGGCCCTCAGCTAATTGTATGGATGATTACTCTACAATAAGTCCGTGACTGACAATAACTTCAGGGTGTTGCCCCGGAGAAAGCTATCAAGTTGACTGTCAACGACTTTGTGCGTGGACGAGCGATGGACCCTGAAACTGGCCGGATTAGCCTAGGATGGGAACTGGTTGCTGGTGGTACCGCGGGTGGTTGCCAAGTTGTAAGTGTTGATCCTGCATTTTGAGGCTCCTCTGACCCCAGTAGATCTTCACGAATCCCCTAGAAATCGTGTAAGGCAGCTGAACTGGCTCACAGTGTCAATGATACTCAATAACTTGTTTAGGAAAATCCGACTGCAAGTTCAAGGTGAAGCTGCCAAGTTAGAGGGTGCTGCCCCGAAAGGCGCTGTGCACATCGTTCGGCAATTGGGACTCGTGGGTTTATACCGAGGGGCGAGCGCTTGCTTACTCCGTGATATCCCCTTTTCTGCCATTTATTTTCCTGCCTACTCGCATCTCAAGAAAGATGTTTTCCAAGAGGGATACAATGGAAAACAACTTAATTTTATTGAGACCCTTAGTGCGGCTGCCATTGCGTGAGTTCTTGACTGGATGCAGAATTGCGTTGATGTTAACTTGTTTCCAGGGGCATGCCCGCAGCCTACTTGACGACACCAGCAGGTTAATTTGTCTACGTTCTGTTCCGACTCCTGCTAACGAACTAGTAGACGTGGTGAAAACCCGCCTGCAAGTAGAAGCTCGTAAAGGTCAATCTCACTACAAGGGTTTAACGGATGCGTTTGTGAAAATATGTGAGCTCGGCATCTATCCATTCAGACGAACACTAACCATTTGCTACTTAGATCGTGAGGAAGGTTTTAAAGCATTGTTCAAGGGTGGCCCAGCACGCATCCTCCGAAGTAGCCCTCAGTTTGGTTTCACACTACTCGCGTACGAGTATTTGCACAAGGTACGTAAACTTTTCGACTCTGCAGACGACCGCAGTGATTGAAGAGGTCGCTTCTGTAGTACCTGCCAGTAAGTGATCCATACAGATGAATTTTAAATTATGACGCTAACATTTCTCTACACCTAAAAGTACCCGTGGGAAGATAAACCACCCCAAGTACAAACTGCACTCACCTCGCGGCAGGAGGAAATGTCCAGAATCCGTGCCAGAAATGCACTGAAAATTCTGCTTGATGTCCATGGCGATTTTGGCCGCCGTGCGACCAACTTTGCACCCCCTCTCGTTCGCCCTCTTTCATCTAGACTGGCTTGACATGACGAGCCCATCTGAATAACCTCCGATTGCAGTCTCACTCTCATATACTTATCTGCTATCCTAATGATTTAGACTTGAAGACAGTGAAGATTAGAGATTGCACCATTTGATTTTACCTTGTAGATGACGGATTTGTTGTTTCTCGTGTTTACATACTGCAAGGGACTAGATTAATCATTGGATCGGCGTTCGTTCAGTGGCCACACCACCGATCAACATGGTATTACTCAGGCCTCTAGATCTTCTTTCCAAATTTCCACACCATCTCTACCCTTCTCAGATCTGTCACGCTCCGCATGCAGTCCTCTGTACGGTGGACCATGATAGTGCCGGTGCGCCCCCAAAATATACCAGAGTCCTGAAATCGCAATCACCCCCACTGTGATCACCGCAGCATAATTCACGTTTGCCGCCGTGACAGGCATCTCTGTAGGTAGCGAAAGCACCACGCAAACAAAGAGCGTCCACAGTGTGCACCAGACGTTAGCAAAGCACCCAAACCAGCCATTGCCCATGTAATATGGACCTGGCTTGAACTGAACTTCTGGGTGGGCATAGAAGATCCGTCGCAGTATGATTGGAATCGCGTAAGATAAATCGCAAGCCATGGCTGTCATAGCAAAGATAGCGTTGGCAGCAATGGGTGTTGCTAGGTCCAGTAACACAGGAAGAATAACCACCCAAAACCGTTAGCCAGACAGCTCTCAGTGGTGTTTGCGTCAAAGCACTGACGTGCCCAAAGAATCCACCATCAGGGAGCCCGCGGTCGCGGCTGAACGCATAAATGGTGCGAGATGCTGCTTGTATGGCTGCCTGCACCGCAAAGAATGCAGTCATACAAACAAAAACCCATAGAGCCAAGGCAAGGCGAGGTCCTAATCGCAGGATCATGATTGCAAGAAATGCAGACCCAGAGGGGCCAGGAAGATCAGACAATGGTCCGGAGCAAAGTACTAGCACGATGTTGAGAAGCCAGCCAGCGATTGCAGTACCGGTGGTGGCAATCATGATGGCTGCTGGTGCAGCATAAGCAGCACGACGCAGCTCCTCTGATATATGAGCTGTGCAATCATAACATGTCAAGGTCCACTGGACGCTCAGTAACCCTAGAAGAAAACTGACACCGCCGTTCCACCCTCCAGTTCCGTTGACCAGCCCTTTTGAGCCAAAGACGAATGACGGAGGATGTATCTCGGATCGTGGGGTCATTGCCAAAAGAAGAATGATGACCAGGAATGTGGCGCCGAGGTTGACGAACATAAACGAGCTGGTGAAGAATGCTAGATGTCGAGTTTTGAGAGAATTCAGCGTGCCATGGATGACGAAGAGCCCGGTGGTCAGGCCAACGACCTTTACGGGCGTAATCTCAAAAGTTCCGTTGGTGTAAATGGGTGCCACAGCGAGCACCATGTTGGCCAGCCCGAATTCGGTGGATGACAGACCAGCGAGTTGACCAAGGAGATTAAGCCAGCCCACGATCCAGCCCACCTAGGAACAAATATGAATCAGTCCGAAATATCTCAAGCAAGATGCAGAACGGTATGCACCCTTGCACGATACTTTCGGGGACACAAGCGAGCAGAGGCTCCATAAAGTCCTCCACAACTTGGATAGGCACTGGCGATTTCAGCAATACTGCTAGCCAGGGTTAGGCTATTGGTTGCCCGAGTAACCAGCACAATGTTACGGACGCAGGACCTCCGAGTAACAAAGGGCTGTTAAAAGTGGTAACGACACTGGAGCAGACACCCATGATGCCGAATGCGTAGCTTATCGTAGCGAGATTGGAGAACTCCCGGCGAAAGGAAGGAGTATAACCCAAGGCCAGCAGGCCAGCGTCGTCCTGCCCGTCATTGTTCGTCATTTGTTGGGTATTCTGCAGGTTGCTGTAGAGGGAATCCTACGCTTGTCACGTTGAGCCTAATGAAGTCTGAGCCAAGTAACGGACATGTCAGTAAGAGCATCAACGAGTGTAAGTAGGTGCATACCTCAGTCAAAGGAAAAAAAAACTCGAGTGTTGACATACCATCGTAACGCTTCATATATGGACAACTCGATCTACAGTTCCATTTATTTCCAACGAACCCCAGTGGTAGCTTGCAAACGTTGACCAGAGAATCGCCGTGCGCCATTTTCGTACCTGCAATCTGGAGTCAATAAATAAAAAGGAGCCCATCATAGCAGTATCATTCAAACGTTCCTCTCCAAAACTGATACTCCGACCCAATTATGCCATTACGCCAAGTCCACGATGCAGCGCTCCTCGGAAACACGGCGGAACGATTCCTGATCTTCTTTTCTTCAAGATCACCGAGTACTAACTTGCTGTGGTGCCCCGTGGGTCTACAATCTTTGTAATTCTATCCGAGGTGACTCGGCCCTTAGGACTGTCATGCTGTGGATGATCTGATCAGAAGCACATTCGGCTCTGAGCAAGGCCCGTCAGCTGTGTTGGTCTACGTTGGACAGAAATCAGAGTAGGCATCCGATAGTTTTTACCGTTTCTCAACAGTTGTAGTTCGAACTTCTGGTGAACGACAGATGGAAGGCGCCGGACAACAAATCCAAAGGGGAGCCGTGGAAGGTTACCTCCATCCCCACTATCATCAGGCTGAACGAGGGAGGTTGTCTCTCGAACCTGTCAGAGTAACACTCGTACTAACGTCTTATTGGGCAGACGGGAGAGGAGCTCGGGCGGCTGGTTGATGGAGAGAACTCGATATCAGAGGAATTGTCCTCGTTCATCGATATCATTCAGTAATCCATTCAACTACGATTCACTTCAAGTTGCATTCGTTATCAATTGGCCACAGGTGACAGACCGCCAGATCTCTTTGAACAGACACGAGAAATGGACGAGCTCTGCCATATGGACCACGCTCGCCGTTCAAACTTATCTAATTTGCCACGGTCATAGCGGATTGCCGTGTTGGAATCTATACAGCTACTACTGCTCATGCCGTAGGCCCCTCCCCAACATGAACGTACAGCTACTCGACATTTTACATGGTCATTGGTTAATTTATTGCTGTAGACTGTGCAGGTCACGCATGATCCGAGCGCGGAGCTGAGTCACTTTCCGTCCAGTTTGATAGTCCAAGCGATCGATTACCGTAATCCACCCTGTGGATCAAGTGTGTCTTTCCATTATGTGACCGTTGGAACCTCTCTGTCTATCGGCTTCGATACTTATTTTCACAGGAACCGAACTCACAGCAAAATATGGTCTTGGACATTCAGTATAAAGGTGGACGTGGTGTTTCAACTTTCCTCCAGTGCCCCTCGTATCTCTCAGCCTTCCAAGACTATCTGTTTCTTGTCGCTCATCGTCATGCCTGTCCGCACATATTATCCTGTATCCGACGCCCGCGTTTGCGAACACCACTCTGCTCAGGACTTCCTTTCTGTAGCTTATCCAACACTTTCCAAAAACGAGCGGTCATCCAACATTATCTTAGCACATGCACTCAAGAAAATCAGTGTTGAAGCAGTATTAACTGGTTGCCAGTTTGTTACCCAATCAGGAGCGGTATCTGGCGCTCGGACGAGCGACTCGGACGAAAGCAGTGATTCGGACTCGTTATGGCTGACCGTCTGGTCAACGTCTCCACAGGGCACTCCAGAACTGGAACTTGTATTGGCTTGCGATCGTGTGGGGCAACATGAATTACCTGTTTTTCTTTGGGCAACGCAGTCTAGAATGTTATCTTCTCCCCAATGGCTCGCGCCGCGGGTCAAAGCTCTCGCCAACCGCTTAGAGGCATGCGTTCCTCCGACGCGAGTTTTCTCCGTCTTTGGCATGACTGCCATCGTGAAGGCCTTCAGCAAGTACTGGACAGGCCTTACCGGCTTCGAGGTTGAACCGCAGCCATTCTACTCTGCATATCTCACCTACTGCACCAATGAGACGATCACCAACTCGGACGCTGTTCTACCGTTCGGGCATGCTATCCGACATGGGATGGCCTCTGATATCGACGACATCTCTAGGCTTGGCAAGGACTTCGCAGCTGATTCGGTGAGTAGCGACTGCATGTCTTGCCGTTCGTGGACACTCACATAGCCCGTCGTAGATATACTTCCCGTTGAACACCGAGCTTGCACGTGCAGAAGCGCATGACCTCGTGTCCAAGCGCCAGATCTGGGTGTACGAGGTGTCAGGTGCCATTGCAGCTATCTGTGCAGTCACGAGGTCGTCGATAAAGGTCTCAGCGATAACCAAAGTATATACTTGTCCAAGTTGGAGGCGCCAAGGTTTTGCCGAGCACTTGGTCCGCTTCGTTACCCGCCGGTAAGCGCACTCGGTCTGACGCATCATCACTTGTGTCTGATACACTCGAGACAGACTGCTGGAATGTGGGAAAGAAAGTGTGGTTTTGTACGTCGGTCATGAAAACAGCGCCCGTCGTGTCTACCATCGCGTAGGATTCGTCGGACTTGATGGCAATCCTGAGGAACGACCTGAGGGTGTAGAGGACGCACTGGAACTCGGATTTGTGGGCACGAATCGTGGCCACTGGTGACATAATTTATGGTCGATTTCTATACGATTTCTTGCATTCATACCACAAAGTAGCATACTTTCGATTATTGCATAGAACCATTTACATCTCTATTCCGACTGTGATGGAGCTAACATTCGTCAAATACATACAGCCTCGCGGCGAATGAAGTCCCCGGACTTGCCGCCACTTTTGTGCGACACAACAATACCCCCTATCATCATTTCCTTGCCTGCAACTGCTTTGAGCATATCCCAGACCGTGAGTAATCCAACTGATACAGCAGTCAATGCTTCCATCTCAACCCCCGTTTTCCCTTCACAGGAAACCGTAGCTGTGCATCGAATCCTGTGTGGTAATGTGCCTGGACCACGATCTCGCTGCTCCTGAACCTCAGGAGTCAACATGACCGAGATGTTGGATAGCTGCAAGGGATGACACAACGGGATTAATTCCGCTGTTCGTTTGCATCCCATAATCGCTGCGAGCTGTGCCACCGTAAGGGCATCACCCTTGTGTGCTGCTTTCGTGCGTAATTGGTCTACTGAGGAACTTGTCTCTAAGTGAGATGGCGCTTCGGTAATCAGCTCGTAAGCGATTTTGGGAATGTAGATATAGCCTGTTGCTATAGAGGTACGCCTTGTCGGAAGTTTGTTACCAACATCCACCATAGATGGTCGCCCGGAAGAATTTATGTGAGTTAGCCTTGGTGCCTGGTTCGTGGAAGTACTTTGCCAGCGCCGTTCGACTCGACATACCGAGTGTGAACTAGCCGCAACAGGGAACAAATTCGCGAGCGTAGGGGGCCTCGAAAAAGGGTGCATAAGCGACTGTCGGGCTCCTGCATAATACAAGCATCGATCAGGACAAGTGTTGCTAGCTATATCTCTACGGCATGTCAAGAAAGTCGCTAACCTCCGATCAGAATCATCGGCCGGTTGGTCACAACATCAATATCCTCCATTCCTGCATGTTTCTCCTTCTTCCCAGAAACGGCAGATCCGATAATCTGCAGCAGGTCTTCATCTGTCGCCCCGCTTCGAAGTGCGTCGCGAAGAGATATTTCCTTGGCATCGAACAGACAGACCTGTGATAGCATAGTCAGAGAGAAGGTCCCATAACAGGACAGAGGCGCTCACCTTTATTTCACCATCAGCGGTTAGTCGCAGGCGGTTACAAGATGAGCAAAAGTGATCAGACATGCTGCTGATAAAGCCGATGTTGCCTGCGTATGTCGGTATTTGCCAAGAACGAGCGGTATCATTGAGTTCGTCAGGTGCGCGTGAAATTGTGGGGTATCGTTGTTTAATTAAGTCCAACAACTCGGCAGACGGCACCACTTTAGCTTTATCCCATCTATTACCTTGACGAACCGTGTGAGATTGACGAAGGAGTAGAAAATAATAGCTACCTGTGAAGGGCATGAATTCAATGAAGCGCACTGAGAGTCGTTTGTTCTTGGTGAGCTCGACAAAGTCTAGGACTTCTGAATCGTTGAGACCTTTGATGACGACAACATTCAGTTTGATAGATCGCAAGTTAGAACAAGACAACGCTTCATCCAAAGTATGCAAGACGGCATCGTGCCCAGGTCGACGTGTCATGACTTCGAACTTGAATGGATCTAGCGTGTCCAGACTGTATGATAAGCTAAGTCAGGTAATCGAGGAGGGGTGGTAAAAGGCAAACCTGAGATTGAGGTGGGTGAGACCTTTGCTCACTAGACTGGCCAACCGACGATGCAGAGCAAGCCCATTACTTGTCATTGCGATCGACTCGAGGCCATACTGGCGTAATTCATTCAGGCGAACTGAGGCCAGTCGCCGTCCATATTAGACGATAGCCGATATGAGACAGCAGAACTAGCCACCTATGATATTGTCAAGACCTTTTCTGACTGTTGGCTCTCCGCCTGTCAAGCGGATCTTGCGAATGCCACTTTTGACGAAAAGCGAGGCGAGATGGATGACTTCGTCATCCGTGAGAATATGTGTCTTGGGGGAGAGCTCCACCCCCTCACTTGGCATGCAGTAGAAGCCTGAAGTGCAAATGACCGCGACGCTCGAAAGCAAGCACAAGGGACATACATCTCAGATTACATCGTTCGGTTAGTGATATACGAAGGTAGTCATGTTTGCGATGGAAGGAATCGATCAGAGCCGGTGAGAAGGGTCTCTGGGAATCGATGTGGGCAATCCTATCCTGATGTGCATGAAGTTGGAGCCTCGGGGAGAAGCGAAAGGCGACACCTGTATCTTGGTCCGAACAGTGGACAGCGAGTGATGGAGGATGTTAAGGCCGGGCCAACCGCGGCCTTGGAGTCGAACCCGTCTACTAGAGCACCACATCTGCCCAGTGAATTAGCATGACAGGCATATGATCATGTATGACATACACATACCTTGTCGATGAGGGTATGCGTGACAGATCGAGTGACATCTATATCGCCAACGCGTCACACTGACGCGTCGAATCCAATCTTCTGCAAGCAACATGGCAAGTAATCGTCGGCGTCGTCCCCTTCGCCGGCTCACACACGCACACAGTCCACGCTAGAATTCAACGGTGGATCGGTAATTGCCATGGTCGGCAAAGACTGTGTCGCCATCGCATCTGACCTTCGGTTCGGGACCCAAGCATTAGGCATTTCATCCAACTTCCAGAGGGTGCTTGTCCCAGTCCTTGCCTCCGCTTCCTTCTTCTTCTCATCATTCTGCAGATATTTCCGGTTACAGACAGGCTATTTGTCGGTCTTTCCGGGTTGGGCACCGACATCACCACACTGTGCGTCACCTTTCTCTCCCGCACCCCTCCTTCTGAGTTTCATAGTCACGAGCGCTTTCGTTACCGCGTCAATATGTACACTATCAAAGAAGAAAGAGAGATCCAACCAGAGACGTTTACACACATGGTGTCTTCCACTTTGTACGAGCATCGCTTTGGGCCATACTTTGTCGAGCCAGTCGTCGCCGGTCTTTCAAAGACCCCTTCTGGCGCATATAAGCCATTCATCGCTGCAACGGATCTCATAGGTTGCATAAATCTTGCCAAAGATTTTGTCGTCGCTGGGGTTGCCAGTTCAAAGTTGTTTGGTGTCGCAGAAGGCCTTTGGGAACCCGACTTGGAACCCGAAGATCTCTTCGAAACCATTTCACAGACCCTGCTAAACGCAGTCGACAGAGATGCATTTTCGGGATGGGGTGCAGTTGTACATGTAATGTAAGGGATCCATCACCAGATCATACCTCTTGCTTACTCTCCCGCTCAGTACAAAAGATCAAGTTGTGACGCGTACCCTCAAGGCCAGAATGGACTGAGTTCTCCCTGTAATAATTTCGTTGTAGACCACTGGTTTCATCACGTTGAAGTCGAGGAGCAATGATATCTAAACGTTGCGACTAGAAGCGATCGCTGCTCACTTGACTCGTCGAAGACGATCAACGGAATTCTTGGCGACTTGGGCCTTCCGACTGGCACTTTCCCCTCTGTTTTCTGGCATCGCCGACACCTTTCGGCGCCGTGGTATAGTGTTCCAGTCATCACGTTAATCCACATTGGATCTCTCCTCTGTGGTCCGTGGTTGGATGACACTATCGCAGAGGGATGTGGGATAACAATCCCCGGGTGCTATACTTACCAATCAGTGAATGTTGCAGGCTGTAACTATCACAACTGCTCCGTTTTCTCCAAATCTCGCTGCGACACACAGCATGAGAGATCGCCGACTGGAGTTTTCGCAACATCTATTACTGTAACGCCAAACCATATCCATGCGAGTTTTGTCGTCAACGGTCCTCGACTTCGTCTGTCTCTTGCATGACAGATCTTGGTGGAGCACTGTTTATGACGACGATATGACTGGATCCGAACACAATACGATCAATCCCTTGACCTGTACCATACATAGATGCATTTCGTTGTTTTTGTTTCGATTAGTTCTCTGGTAGTTGCAAAACATTATGTAAAGTAATTCCGGTAACTTGTTCGCAACTCCGCTTCTATCAACACTACTATACGGGTCCGATGATGTTCCACCTGGCAGCAAAGGGCACGCTTAAACCCAACGTTGCGTTCTGGGGAACACAACGTTCCATTTCCGTTCAGGTAGCGCACACGCACTCTCGAGGCTGTTATACTCAGAACGCGAGGCAGACGCTGCTCCACGGATCACCAGATGCTCGCAGGGCAGGCGAAATCGAAATACAGCAACACTCCAGACTCGTCGCAAGAGGAAAATACGTTCATGGATTCGAAGGTATACTTGGAACACTTATGTGCATGAAATCAACACTTCTCATTGTTGGGTAGTCCATCAAGTGAAACCTGATTCGATTGACGAGTACAAGGCAGCTGCGTGCGTGACATTCTGGAGATCGGATCACCGTGACTGTTGACTTACATTTGTAGTGAGAAGTATTATGCGGGGATCAAGGATGACCCCCGGCTACACGTCAAACTGACGGGCAGTTGGGAGACCCTGGTCGGTAACCAGGACACGTTTAGTGAGCGTAGTCTCATTGCATGACGTTGTTGGGGCTAATCTATGCCTCGGTCATCAGTTCACGTGTTAGAGTATGAGAATTATGCTGGCTATGACAAGACAGTGGAGCTCATCAGAAACTCAGAGGTGATTGCCCCTGTCTTTACTCTGCTCGACCACAAATACTTACTTCACATCAGCACGCTGAATCTTACAAAGCACTTCTACCCTGCGTTGCATCTCGTTCTGCGCAGCTTGCTCAAGAATTCGCATTTTTCCCCACTGCTCCTCCACGCGCACAAGGTGGTATTTTCGAACTGCGGAGTTACCAGTTGAAACCTGGTACACTTCTGGAGTGGGAGAACGCATGGTATACTTCCGGTCTCTTATGTGTCGCATCGGATTCTGTTGACTGGTGCTGACAGGCGAAAGGGAATTGAAGCCCGTCGCAAATTTGTCGCACCGGTTGGAGCATGGTTCTCGCAGATTGGAAGACTCCACCAGGTTCATCACATGTGGCAATACCCGTGAGCAGAAGTTTAACCTTCGTGACAATCGTTCTCACGACTGTGTTAGAAGTCTCGAGGCAAGGAAAGAAACACGGGAGAGGGCCTGGCAGATAGACGGATGGGCAGAGACGGTTGCCAAGGTATCTGAATTGCGGCCGCCTTCAAGGGATGAGGAACTGATGGTGTTGCAGACTGCTCAGCTCGCAAAAGTCATGGATTCGTTTATATTGCTTCCTCTTCCATATAGCCCCCTTAAGTAGGGGGTGGTCCTGATATTACTGGCTTGGTGCAGGGATCATTTTACCAAACTTGCCTCCGTCGCAGAAGCTTGACTATAGACTACATGTAGCGTGCGAAGATTCTGCCAGGGTCGATGTATGATGCAAATTATTAATACCACATACTCTTCTTCCAATCGCTGGGATAAACGCTCTGAACGAATCTTGGAGTTTTGCAATGTCGACAGCCCACTGGAACGAATCGGAGCACTCAGAAGAAGAGTTGAATCAGAGCCGCAAACGCAGTAGCAGGGGTGAGCTGTTTCATCCGCTACCCCCAAGTTTCCCTGCTCACTGACTCGTCGATCCGTTAGCCTGCGATCAATGCAGAAAGACCAAGAGCAAATGCGAGCCTTCCAATTCTCCAGGCACCTGCAAAGGTTGTGCTCTTGGAGGCAATGGTGTGTGCCTTCTGCCATCGCGTCGTTCGATGCTTGATGATAGCCGTTTCACAGCCTGCACGTTTCTGGGTAAGCATTTGCACCAAAGATCACCGGAGGTATTCCATCCCGTCATCGTAGGTCCAAGCTACAAGCGCGGTCCTCCCAAAGGATACATTCAAGCCATAGAACAACGGTGGCATCAAGTCGAGTCTCTGCTCGGATCCCTGCTCGCGTGCCCAGACCGTCGTGTACAAGATCTGTTATCAGAAATCCGACATGATGAGCTTGCGAGGGAGATTTTGAACAGAGTGGATACTGGACCTTTCGTTCGTTCTTGTCTTCTATACAGCGCTACCAAAACCAAGACAGGAATCAGGGCCCTTCGGGGCGTCGCTCTCAGCCTGCCGGTGCTACGAAAGAAGATTTCTTTGCTTGTATATTTCGGAGTAACGAATCTTCTCGTGACACTGCGAGATCTAGGCGTCAATCACGTATATCACGAGAAATCGTTTCTTCTTCAAGAGGTAATGTTCTTTATTTTATTTCTCTAGGGAAGCTTTTTTTCTTGAACTTCTGTGAAGACAGTACCCTATCAAACTTACCAACTGCGGAATGGCAGGATCATCTAGCTGCTCGTCTGTGTAGGAATACGAATCCGGTGGGTATCAGTGCTAGCGCCCAACTTGAATCGCCCTCCCGTGCAGCTGGCGAAGCTCCTCTGTCACAACGCCGTCGGCTTGATGAATCTAATTCGGAGACCAGCCCAGTCTCTTTGCATTGGAACAATATGTACACCATGGAGGCATCGTCGGGTGAGTTGCTGATTCTCATGGCACCGATTTACTCGATTCATCTACGAGGGAGGTGTTTCAGATTCAGAACAGACAGATGGGTCACAGTTTGAGACTGCACTTGGACAATTGTCTCTGGACGAAAATCAAGAGGTACACTCTGTCTTGATTGGCGTTCCGATTTGCTCATGACTCCAGGTTCGATACCATGGGAAAGCCAGCGGTCTTCATCTCCTACTTCTAAATGATCGTGTAGATAGTCGTCTCGACGGAGGAGTTTGGTAGGACCATTTCCCTTCTTGCGATGACGATGCGATACCGAGCTTCCCACAGGAGGCTTCCCATGGCACGTTTCTGGCCATCCGCCAATGTAGATCTGCCTGCCATGCCACCAGAAGCTGATATATCCGTTATATTTCCTCCCGTAGGTATACAGGAGAGACTACTCGATCTGTACTTCTCGTATGCCCATCCAATATTTCCTGTTATTCACAAGGGTCGTTTTCTGCGCGAATATAATGAATGGTACGCTTTACCGTCCATTACTATAGTTCAGCTCCTCACGTTTCCTCGCCGCAATAGGAAACGAAAGTATGTGAATGGCTGAATTGCCTGACTAATTGGTTCTTACCCGGCGACCAGCGACAGTTTGAGTGTACCGAACTCAAATGATGCTTCTCCCACCTCTCTTCCCGAATCGTCACAAACTGTTAGCAAACTGTTGCTGCTGTCGATATTTTCGGTTGCTGCTCGCTACCTCGACGAGAGAGCTTCAGAGCCCACAGACAAAATATGGGATGCCAGGTGTGATTACCTCAGTCAAGCAAGGAGTGTCCTTGGTATATCATGGTTGCCTATCATTCATTATCCTGGTCATTAATATATTCTCCGCCGCTAGCACAAGTCTCGCACAATTGTCGAGCATCAACATGTCAAGCGTTACTCCTCCTTGGCCACCGCGAATTTGGGATTGGTATGGCAGTACAGTATGGGGTTGTCTATTTCTATGCCAATCTAATCTCCAGGTTCCATGGAACAAGGTTGGCTGTACATAGGTGTGTGATCATAATAACAGTGTGCGCCCGTTTTATTAATATTCTTTTATTTTGAAGGGATGGCTATTAGGATGGTTAGTGTTGTCCTCCGACGTTCGGTCTCAACCTAATGAGTCATTATGTAGGCGCTAGATTTGGGCCTCAACCGCGCAGCAGACAATTGGCAGTTCAATGGGAGGAAAATGTTTTCTAAAGAAGAAAATCAAGTAAGGAAACAGATCTGGTGGGCTTGCTGCATTGCGGATAAGTATGTCTCTCTATCTCATCGATTGATTGAGCTCAACTTTTGATCGCAAGGTATAGCTCTACATATATGGGTTCGCGTGGATTTAACGTTTGTTCATGGATGGTGATAGTTGACAACATGTTGTCAGGGCGCCCAATATGCATCGACGAAAATGATTTTGACACGTCGCTGCCTGATGCGGAAGAGGTGTGTTGTGCTGCTTCGCAGTGTCCCTTTTTCCTGTTGATTGAATCTACAGTACGATGATGACCGCCATCTGAATTACCGACTCAGTGCTGTATCACACCAGTCTCTATCGACCATACTCGTCATGCAGTGCTTTCGGATTGCCTCGTCGCTGTGTCAGTAGTGATTATCCACACTTTCGTTATGCGCTGATGCATTTTTTCAGCTGTGATAATCGGGTCCATCGTGTCATCAGTTTATGCAGTCAAATCATTCAAACGCGGTTCCAGACGAGCCATTTTGCGAGACATGGAAGCTCGACTTGATCAATGGTATCTTGAGCTCCCCGACAACCTTCGGTATGACCCTGCAAGTAAAAGAAATGCTCCCCCAGCCCCCGTTTTATTCGTTCATGTTAAAT
>JBBPUL010000086.1:30687-41940 GCA_038094675.1 Spongispora temasekensis
CTCAGAGGTCGTATCGTCGACTCGGCCTTTACGCTCACTTTTGAGCCGACTTATGACAAATTAGTCGAAGCTGCCCAGGCTGCGACCAATACTGGTATCAAGGTAACTAACGATCCCTCTGTCTAAGTTGCGCTGAGACGTACGCTTTAGGAAGCTGGTATAGACGTTCGTCTCGGAGAACTCGCAGGTTACATACAAGAAACCATGGAGTCATACGAAGTGGAGATTAATGGAAATGTTTTGCCTGGTGAGTGGTGTGTACCTTTTTTTTTTCTTCACTTGTGTTTGACTCGACGGGCATAGTCAAGCCCATTGAGAATCTTAGTGGCCATTCCATTAATCTATACCAGATACATGGGGGAAAATCAGTGCTACTCGTTAAGAACGAGGATCAGACCAAGATGGAAGAAGGTGACTATTTCGCTATCGAGACTTTTGGCTCAACAGGTAGAGGTCGTGTTGTGGAAAACGTCAGCGCTGCATTCGAGCGTGTCTGCTGATCGAGCTGACCGTAACTCACAGGGCGATTGTTCACACTATGCAAAAATCATGAATGCACCTCACGCGCCACTTCGGTGGGTGAACGTGGACTGTCGCGCACTGTGTACTTACCATTACAAAGTCTGACGTCATCGAAATCATTACTCAAATCCATTACCAGCAACTTTGGCACGCTTCCGTTCTGTCGTAGATATCTTGATCGGGCTGGTGAAAGCAAATACCTGTTAGCGGTTAGTGCGTCCAAAACTTGGAAGGTGATTGTTCGGTGACCATGCTTGCAGCTGAATAATCTGGTCCAACAAGGGATAGTGCAGGACTATCCGCCTCTGTGTGACGTCAAGGGAGCGATGACAGCTCAATTTGTGCGTATCAGCACTCCTCTGCATTTGTGAGTGAGGCTGACGTGTGGACAGGAGCACACGATATTACTGCGGCCGACGGTGAAAGAAGTGGTCAGCCGAGGAGACGATTACTAACATAGAGTAGATCATGTGCTATGAAATGAACTCTGATCCAGAAAAGGCAATGTTTCGTTTTTGTGCGCGGCCCAGCGACAAATTCCGACTCGGGGCCTCTTCTATCCTGCCCACCGTCGCTCTGACTCTACCAGACACCTCTCTCCGCGGTATAGAAGGTTCTGTCCATCATTTATCATGCTTCGGGATTCACCGCAGCTTTTTTGCGACGGCATCGAACTCGCTTCCCCTATCGCGTCTCAACAGAGATCAGTCATTAACCTCCTGCGGGATTTCGACAGCCCGGGTGTCTTTCCTCCTTCTGCAAGAGTAGATCGGACACTCAAATCACAGAAACAGGACTCCGTCAGGCTCTGGGATGCATGGAGATATCCTATCTTCGCCGTAAACAGAGGCACGCATATGTTTCCTTGGTGGGGCTTTAGAACTCTGAGCGCGCCCAACAGCATCGTCTCTAGCTCGGGACATTCTGTTCTACCATCTTTGGGGACCCCGCAGAAGAACATGGGGCATCGAAATGACGGTAATCAACAGCATGATGAGAGATGTTTCTCGGCACTCGTCATTGGCTGACGTTGTGAGTGGCCTGTATTTACACATGCCAATCGGATTGTTGAAAACCCGCCGAGACCATGATTCGGATGGCAATGGGACTCGCAGGCTTGGTCCCCCTCCCTGCAGACGCCCTGGTTACCCCTGTCACGTTTCGTGTCCGGAAACGTAATCTCCGTGGTATACTGGCGGGCTTGGATGCGAAAGAAGTTGGTGCGCGAGAACTTTCAGGTGAATGGGTTGTCGGGAAACGGTTATGGCAGACTTTGCAGTCAGACTATAAATCTTCCCATCAATTTGTCCACGGGGCCACCGTTTTGGAGGACTCATTGAACAGAGACCCGTCTCCTCGAAAAAAACATTCGAGAGTCATCCTTTACGTACATGGAGGCGAGTCTATTTTAAATTGAGAAATTGAAGCTCACTGCATCTCTCCAGGTGCATACTATACCTCGAGCGCTGCTGCCCAGAGGATGATAACGATACCAATGTCAAAATACACCGAGACCCGCGTATTTGGTTCGTTTCTTCAACGGACGGAGGATTTCGGTTTTCACTAATTCTTCTAGCGATTGACTATCGCCTTGCACCTGAAACCCGCTTTCCGGGTCCTTTGCATGATGTGGTCTACGCTTACCTAAGACTCACTGAAGATCTTCATGTTCCTGCGGAAAATGTGGTGTTGGCAGGTGACAGTGCGGGGGGTGGTTTATGCCTTGCATTGTTGCTGTATCTCCGAGACAACGGCTATCCGTTGCCCGGAGGCGGGATGCTGTTTTCACCTTGGGTGGGTGAGTAGCTAATCCGATGATATTCACAATGCTTGCCTAACGGCACCATAGATCTTACTCTCAGCTGCCCTTCCTGGGACACCAATGCTGCAGATGATATAGTCCCAATTCCAGGACCTACAGCACACCTGCATCCCGTTGTGATGTACCTCGGTGACAGGCTGGAGGAGTACTCGACCCATCCATACGCCAGCCCCATATTCGGCAAATTTGATGGCCTCCCTCCACTACTCATCCAGTGCGGAGAAGCAGAGGTTTTGCGCGATGAAATTATGCTTGTGTCGCACAAGGCATCACTTGCAGGTGTCCATGTCCAACATGAGACGTATGAGGATGCGGTACGCCTTATTCGAAGGTCTCGCACATGTACAATTCTTACCTGCCTCAAAGGTCCATGTCTTCCAGGCCTTTCCTTTTCTAGGCGCAGCTAATGAAGCTTTTATCTCATGTCGCGAATTTGTTTGCAGGCGGCTTCCAGAACTTCAAGCTTCCACGCCAAAAGTTCTTGACAATATATGTGAAGCACGCCTCGACGATGACATAGACAACGACAACATCCGCGTGGTCCGTGGAGATGGTGTCGAGACTTCTTCAGGCAGACATGACATGGAGGTGCAAATGGAACTTGATGGCTCTCATGGTGACGAGACTCTCCCAAGCTGGGGCCCAACGGCCTCCGACATCATCGATTCGGACGCAGCAGATACGGAATCGGGAGTTGCTGAGACGGTGACTACGCCTATACAATCAGGGTCCACCCTTCGGCGCATAAAGTCGACTTCGCTCTCCTTCGTGGCCGTGGAAGCACCTTTGTCTACGGTGTCTGAGAGTGCGCGCACAAGTGATTCGGTGATACATCCTTCATCGCCGCCGAGGATACGCAAGGCGAGAAGTCACACAAGCATTGCTTCTTTTGTTGGACAATGGACCTTATCTTCCAAAAGTTGTAGCATAACACAGGCACAAGCGGCGAGGTAGCCATCTGCTGTAAAACAGTCTGGAAGGATACAAATGTACACGATCTGGTATCTAATCCAGTGACAAGCTTGCCATCCCTGTTAATGTTCCTGTGAGAGCACGATCTTGTGGATTTCTAATTCTTCGACTGTGCTCTGTAGTGCCCTACGCTCCCAGCGCCCGAAGACGAAACCCTCATACAACATTGTCGTGGTCAACCATGCAATGAAGACAGTGAGTAACATGAAGATGGGGTTAGCCCATGGCACCAGAACCCAAGCAGAGCCCACGATAAAGGCCAGCAATAACAGTAAACCAAGTATAAAAGCAGTGAGCTCGCGGCGGGAGCGACTTTGGGAGTTACGATATGAAGTCTGGAGGGCCCCAAGTGTCTCTGAAACCAACGCCAAGGGCATTTCAGAAGGGATATCAGCCCATGGTGAGTCCGTTTCCTTGATGTGCGCATTGTTTTCGGATGTAGTGTCCTTGTGAACATTACTGGGGACGATAACGAACGTTGCTTCCACTCCGAAGTGATCGGAATACGAGCAGGTGTTCCCTGGAATGGGGTCGGTGAAAATAACCTTGGCATTGGTACATGTCAATCGGAAGGCATCGGGGTTATGGCTGGGTTGACGAAAAAGGATGTAGTCAAGGCGCTTTCCCTGGAATGTGCGCACCACCGGGTCCCCGGATGGCCCAGAATCACGGTATGAATTCAGAGGGGAATCAGCTGTGATGCCGTATTTCTCTATACCATCGAGGGGAGTGATCATCTCCGTCGGTGGAGGAACGTGTGGATGTGAGAATGTCCATGAGTCGATTAAACCAGCATGACTGCGGACGATATTCATGGCAACGCTACTCGGGATACTGTTGAAATCACCAGCCTAGAAATAACTTAGCAAAATATCACCTCATGAAAAAAAAATCATACGGCGATAACATAACGGCCAAGCTCCGCAGACTGCCTAGTGACTTTTGCGAATTCCCAAGCATTGGTAAGTCGGTGGGATCGATTATACTCTGGGCCATCGTCGCCACCTCTGGCGTGAAGCTAGCGGTTCATGGCATGGTAAACACCTCAGGGTCAGTTGAATGTGTGGCCTCACATGCGTATCAAATATTTGCACCTCTCCAAGAGTGGGATGGAGAATGGTGACGCTCGCAGCAGCTTTGCCGGCATACCAATCACCACCGGTGACGTCTGTCGGCTCGCCGTTGAGAGAGTACGGCGTGATGGCAGTGGCGATGATGGGCCACCTCGTGAACACCGCCAGACCAGCGCCCAATGCACCACTTGGCGGATGCTTTCTCAGCTCTGTGGAGACACACAGGACAGGGGGACGTGATACCTATGGAAGAGTTTGGTGAAAGGCAATCTGTGGGAGACCTTGTCGCGGATCTGTTCGTAGTCTGCGTGGACCCAGATCTCCTGGAGGGCGATGATGTCGTGGTTGGACCTGGAGAAGGCGCTAGCGATTGCGGCTATGCGCTCGTGACGGTCTTTGGAGACAAACTTTAAGCCCCTGTGACCAGGAATGAAAAGGGAATTTTGGACCAGGAGAAACTGGCAAACCAGCAATTGAGACTCGCGACACGGATTTCGTCTTCGTCCATAAGAAAAGGAAAGGTGCAAAGGCACGTGACTCGAAACGATGTTCACCCGCGACGAGTGCGTTCTGCGACCGTCACAACGATGACCGCGCTAACGTTGTTGCACTCCAGCATAGACATATCGACGAGGGCCGCAGACCAGTTCACCCGGCTTTACTACTCCACCTATGACTCCCCCTCCCGCGCAGACGACCTGCCCAAGTTCTACCGCGCTTCTTCGACTCTCACGTGGAACGGCAACCCGTGTCAGGGCGTGGACGGCGTCAAGAAACTCATCCAGAACATGCCCAGCACGAAACACGAGGTTCAGTCCTACGATTGCCACCCCATTCCAGGTCAGCCGTAGACCATTCCACGCCCGGTCCACCCTCATATCGCCGCGTCAAGGCTCACGCCCCCCTTCCCTGCTCGTGACCGTCGCCGGAAACGTCACCCACGGGAAGAATGCAGAACATCCTGTCGCCACGGCGAGTCGATCGCTGGACGGCCAACCACGGGTGTTCTTTCAGACGTTCATGCTTGTCCCAGACCCAACTGCGCCTGTCGCCGGAGTAGGGGAGGTCGCAAAGTATTACGTCGATGCCGATTCAATGAGATTCGTAGGATGACTGGTACTGTAACCAAAGCACAGTTGTACTAATAACCGAGTGAACATTACACGAGCATGATAAGTAGATACATTAGTACTACATACATACACCATCAACCAAACGTTTGACTCTGGCAATCATGTCAGTCCACGCATACGAAACGCAAATTGGTAACTTACTGAACGTGCACTTCGTTTCACTTTTGATAACCGCCACTCGTCCGGCTTTTCATACTTGTTGTACAATGGCTCGATCTTTTCTTGCCTCTTGCGTTTGCTGATCTTGTTGACATCAGCCACTTTGAAGAACTGCGGCGCAACCTCGACAAGCCACTTGGGCTCAATAGTCGTCACATTGTGGCAATACTCGCGGGTTGTGAGCACCAATTCGTTGTAGATAAGCCACTCGGGGTTGCGATTGAAAAGCGCCGAGGATGGATGAATGTATACAGGCGTGCCCTCCACAAGCGTTTTATACCCCTCTTGTGGATCTTTCTTAGCCGCATTCCTGAAGAAGCCAGAGCATATGGCCTTGCGAACACGATTGTAATCCCTCCCAGAAGACAAGATATCATGCTTGTACCTGCATTCGTGTCAATTCCAGAACACGGTCAAACTTAATAACTAGCCTCACCTATCCATAATCCCGACAAGTTGTTTTCGAATATCTTGCGCTCGCCTCATGCTTCTTGCCTGTATGAAATTCTCGTAACACCACGGATTAGAAAAATTGGCTGCTTTCCATCCATTGTATACCGTGAGCAATGTCAAATGATCCCCCTCCGGTTGATGGAATTTAGCTTTTTTCGAGTCCGCCTGTGCTTGCTTTTCTTTTGGTCTGTAGAACACCGTCTGGACGGAGAGCATAGCGACTATCGAAAGAATCTCTTCAGAACACCCTAGCTCCACAGAAGCAATCACCATTTTAGCCAGCGGTGGCTCCATCGGGAAGTCCGCCATCTTGCGTCCAAGGCGTGTCAACAATCCTTCGTCATCAAGCGCGGAAAGCGCATACAGTGCTTCCAACGCGGTGAGCATCGTTTGAGCAGGTGGAGGGTCCATGAAATCGAAGCTAAGCAAGTCGTTAATACCCATCGCCTTCAGAAGGAGTATGGTGTGTGCAAGGTTGGTTCGTTGGATATCGGGAATCGAGGTGGGTAACATTTCATTACGATATGCCGCTTCAGTATATAGCCGATAACATTTCCCGGGACCAGTACGCCCAGCACGCCCAGCGCGCTGGCGTGCTTGAGCTTGTGAGATGGGCATGACCACCAGCGAATCCATACCTAGACGAGGATCGTACGCATTCTGTTTCGAGAAACCAGGATCGATAACGTAATAGATGCCAGGTATTGTCAATGATGTCTCCGCAACATTCGTCGCGATCACAACCTTGCGAGCACCAGGTGGAGTCGGCTCAAACACTCGAGATTGGACTTCAGAAGGTAGAGCAGAGTAAATGGGGAGGATGATGAGCTCAGGGACTTTGGGGCCGAGGGCTTTCATCCGCTCGAATAGTATTTCGCAAGCCGTGTCAATTTCCTCCTGACCAGTCAGGAAAAGGAGGACGTCGCCCGGTGGTTCAGAGAGATGAATTTGCATGACAGTGATCAAAGATGCATCAAGGTAATCAGTCTCTGGCTCCTTCGTATACAGGATCTCAACAGGATATGTGCGACCTGGTATGGTGAATATGGGACAACCGAAAAAGTATTTTGAGAACTTTTCAGCGTCCAATGTCGCGGAGGTGACAATCAATTTGAGATCTGGTCGTTTCTTCACGGCCTCTGTAAAGACGTTAGCGTGACAACGCCAGGTGCCAGATCCAATCCGCGAGTACTCACTCTTGAGGAGTCCGAATAGAACATCCGTAGCGATAGTACGTTCATGTGCCTCGTCCAACATGATCACAGAATACTGGCTACAAAGAGGGTCAATGATAGACTCCCGCTGAAGCATTCCGTCCGTCATATATTTGATTTTCGTTTCTGGGCTAGTGCAGTCCTCAAAACGGATGGTATATCCAACCTCTTGGCCAAGACGACAGCCGACTTCTTCTGAAACACGTTTTGCTACGGACATTGCAGCAACACGACGTGGTTGTGTGCAACCAATACGACCTTTGTCGGCATACCCAGCCTCAGCGAGGTATTGAACCATCTGAGTTGTCTTCCCAGACCCGGTATCTCCAACGACAATGAGAACTTGATGCTAGAATGTGAGTCAGCATATTTTCCACTGGTTTGAAGGTATCATTACATCACCAATAGCTTGAAGTAATGCATCCCTGAGCTTATAAATGGGCAAGCTCTTACGCTGGTCTTGAATGCTAAGGGATGTGATTTCACCATATGTCGTTGCCTTGTTGAATGTCGACTCCCGCCACTTCGGAACCTCTCCCGCTCTCTGGTCCCTGAGGTTGCTTCTGAGATCTTGAGCAAAAACTCTCTCGTTCTCTTTCGCCATAGGGTCCAACCACGGGGCGCTGAAATCGCGAGCCTCTGAATCTGCACGGTCATTAGCTTCCTGCTGACGAAGCTCCCGTCGTTCTTTTGCTAGGGCTGCGCCGCCAATGGCTGCTCGGTTCAATGAGCCATCCGGTGCCTTGATAATCTTTACTGGGCTTAAATCAAGAGTACGCTTCGTCTGCCCAGCTAAAAAAGGTGGCTCTTCTTCTCGAATTTCGACATCTAACTCTTCCTCAACCTCCGCGCGTGCAACTGGATTACTAAAGTCTTCGTCTAGATCGGGATATTCTGAAGCATCCAAAACGCCAGAGGATATGAGTTGTTTGATTTCCCAGCGCTCAGGGGACGTGAGTCGTTTAGCGGACCGGACCGGATGCTCGTCCCGAGAACGTAGAGGTACGGCATTTGCTCCAGACGAGGCCTGTGCAGCGCGTTGCCGTTCCTCCTCCATCTCCGCCTCAGATTTGATGCGAAGGTGAGGTGTGAGATCGCGGCTGGTGACTTGATCGACGTCTTTCATGGAGAGGCCTATTCGCGTGCCTGCGACACTCATGACCTTGATCTTGACGCGTTGTCCTCTACTGAGTAAATCTGAGGCAGAATTCGCGCGAGCACCTTGTTGAATGTTTGACACATGTACCATGCCTGTGGTGGTGTAAGCAAGAAAGAAAGTCAATCCCGCCCGAATGTTTACCTTCCACACGCCCTGCGACCCCGTCGAGTTGCACAAAGGCACCAAAGTCTTTCAAGCCCGAGACTCTGCCATTGTAAATCTTGAATAGAACAGGTCGTTCGTCAAGCGCCGAGCGATCCTTTCCTCCAGGTCCATAATCCCTCCTCGAGTCGTACGAGCGACCTCTATCCGGACTGCGGCTTCGTCTACGAGGTGGGGACCGTGACCGTGATCGATCCCTCCGTTGAGGAAGAACCTGATTCTCCGTCCTCTCGACCTGCACTTTCTTCTTTGCAGCACCTTCGAACTGAGCCATCATATCATCCACCTCCTGCATCAACACGTCTTTGGTTAATTCTTGGTCTGGTTTCGAAAGTCCAGGAAAGAGACGCTTCCGTTTATCCGTTTCGGCTTCATGAGAAGCGTCTTCTGAACCGGGAAGAACACTCGCGAGTTCCTTTGATTTCCGTTTATGTTTTGGGTGCAAGCTGAGGATGAGACGGTCGATATTTTCGACAGCAGAGTCGGGAAGAACACCGTTCAGCTTTTGCTTGAATTCCAAGAGGGAACTTGACTCCTCGTGGAGATTGACGACGTATTCTGCAATAACCTTGTCATTGAGCTCGGTGTAATTGTAAATTTCCTGCGTAATCCTTGCAATCAGGGAGAGGAACTCGAGCTCGTACAGGTCATCCGCCATGGTTCGAAGGAAGGGAACTTTAATGACGTAATCAGTCGCACTTGCATGCAAAATGACTCCACGCGCTAGTAGTGGAAAGGGAGTCGTGAAATCTGGGAATGCCGGAAACTCGTCCAAGGGCTCCGCATTGAAACCAACTGGATTGGACTCACAACCCACTCCGGGATCGGACAATCCCCTCTTCCCACCCGGCTCAAAGTACCCACTGAGCTTGCTCCACGAACGGTACGGTCAACAATTTCTTTTCTTTTACGTGCAGTCCCATCTGGGGTCGTACACGGACATTCACCATGTCTTGCGGAGCGTCATTGCAGCCGCAAGTATTGTCAGTGTGAAACGTTTGGCCGGGCTGCTATATGGGTCACTTCGCGACAATGTATATTAATTTATATTTCTATCGGGCATCCGTTCCTCGTTCAGATGCCAGAAAAACGGATGGGAAAAGCCAGTCGTTGATACCGTAAAGTTTCCTTTATTTTCTGGGCACCTTTTCTTATCAGGTTCTAGAAAAAACTTGGCGAAAACTGGACTTTCACCATATCATTGAGTCGGGTCAATAAAAGAAACTCTCAAAAGGAAACAGTTCGCTTCGAGCCACATCCGTCCTACACGCGACCTACTGCCCTAGAGGCGCGCCATTGGGGTGCAACTTACGCATTGTACCGTGTTCGTGAACTCTCCATTTCGGGACATAATAGGCTGACCGACTGCCTGCACATCGTTAGTTCTGCAACGGAATGCAGCTCAACCGCGTTCTGCCACCTGGACCGCGAGAGTACTGGTCCGAGTTGGCTGCACAACACAAGGCTGCTCCAGAGCATCAAAAATGGATGTATGATGCCGATCCGTTCGCTGCGCAGAAGGAAGTGGGAGAAAGACAGGCAAAAGCCGCTCAAAAGAGAGAGAGATCTGCTGGTATCCAAGGAGACATGCATAAACCATCGATCTCCGCTGCTTTCACCCAAGCGCCAGAGGTTAGAATGTCGAGCACCTTGCGTGATCTCGTAGAGGACACAATAAAGAAGGCGAGCCTTTTCCTTTTTGATCCCCACGTTCGAATTTTATTGCTTTGCAGGCTAGCGTGTTTTACCCACATGATGAAACGACCCCTTTGATCCTGGCAGAGGACGACATTCTTACTGTGACTCGGCAACTTCGGTACTTGGGCTTCCGGCAGAGTCAAGTTGACAGCACTATAACCTATCTCTCTTCAAATACTCCTCTGGGCTCACATCTGCTGAGCACACTCGCTCCTCTTGAAGCATGTATTGAACACCTTCTCTTACATGTTGCTGAAATCGACCTTCCACAGCATTTCTTTTCTTCTAACAACTCCTCCAATCCATTCATCGTCTCTGGTCATTCCGGAACTGATAGCCTCAAGAAGCGATGGACTGAAGAGCTCATGATCAAGGAAGCGGGCTTCCCTGCCCATGTGGTCAAGGAGTACACTGCCAATCCAGATCTAGCTGAAGATTTGGTAGATCTTACCTCCGTACTCTGCTGCAGACTCATAGGCAAAGCTATGGGAGTTTTGTTCGAGGGAAATGCAAGTTTGGAGTCCTCTTTACAAGGGATAAGGGACCAGTTTGATGAGGTAGAGGCACTCGGTGCCCATTTCGTCGACTCATGTCACATCGTCATGCCACTCTTCAGTGCTCCTGTGCAACTTCACATTATCTTTCCATCCGATATTTGTAATAGCAGGTCACTCCCCGCTGTATATGTAGGGTCACAATCTGTGGCACCATATATCCGGCTTCATCTGCTTGCGCAGCTTTTACGTGCAACCGGAGGAGGAGACTTTATCGAACCTGGCGAAAGTTTCTTGATTGCAGCTATGCGGGTTCTTGAAGACCATTGGGCCCAGATTGAAACAAATGGTCCACCAGAAATGTCAACTGTCGTTGGGCATCTCGTCTCATC